>JAUTXW010004939.1:600000-914217 GCA_030620095.1 Kuschelorhynchus macadamiae
ACTGTAGGTCTCTCTCGAGTAGAGACGCTAAGGGATGGAGGTTTCTTCTGATTAAAGAACTGGAGTCTACCGTTGCCAGTTAGTATACTCGTGTTCTTGCAATGTACATCTAGATCCTACCGACTGCGCCAATTTGTTACGTGTGGTTTTTCACTTTAAATGTTATGGTATAATAAAAGGTTTAGATATATAGATTTTACCAAAAACATTAGAATACTAAAATATGACTTTTAAGTATATTAGCTTTTTCAAAGCTACCCTAGATCAGAAATGTAAAAAATTATAAAAATGTAATCGCACAGTTTAAGTAGAAATATCTCAAAAATTATTTGGAGTAGGTGTAGGGTATTATACCAGATGACCACGAGATTACTTTCCGGCTGCCATTTTTTTTTATTCGCTATCGATATTAACGAAATTTGGTATGGTTCTTACTCTAACAAAACGTCATTTGACCACAACTCTTGATTTTTGGATGGGACACCCTATATATTTTTGGGTTTTTCGGATTCTAAAGTACGTTTTACGTCTGAGTGCGTCATTTTTATATAGAATTTTGTCCAAATTTTATTTTTAAATTATATTTTCCTTTTCCCATCTAGAGTGCCGTGTCATCCTAAAATGCATGCCTCTACGTACTTTACCCTCTTATAGGAAAATACTAACGTAATTTTATCTTTGCAAACTTTTTTGATAGAGATCCTTACAAAATAATTGGTTATGGATGGAAAATATCTAAAGGACAAGGGTTACTTTAATAAGTTTAATGGGACACGTAATTTTATTAGTGTACGGCAAAAATTAAACAAGAAACTTTAATTTTAATTGATGTTTTGATATTAGCAACGCATGTCATAAATTAGATATATAAAGAGTGTTTTATTAATGTGAAAGTTGGTTTACCAGTTTATATACATAGCTACCTATTTGTTGATATTGCTAAAATAATTTTTTCTCTAAATACCCTAAAATTCAATTACTTTATTTTCGGTCGTCATCCACGGCTAAGCGGGAACCAATATCTGCTCAATTGTATTTGGCTTTCTCTCTAGATGGAAAAGGAAAATTTAATTTAAAAATAAAATTTGGACAAAATTCAATATAAAAATCGTGCACTCGGACGTAAAGCGATCTGTAGCATCGGAAAAACCAAAAATATATAGGGTATTCCATCTAAATTGATTTTTGTCAATTTCGGTGAAACCGAAAGTCGGAAAAACTCGTCATAGATGCATAAAAATGACGTTTTGTTAGAGTAATAACCATACCAAATTTCATTAATATTGATAGCGAAATAAAAAAATGGCAGCCGGAAAGTAATCTTGTGGTCACCCGGTATATAAAAACTGTTTAAAATATTTTAAAGATTTAGATTATGGTTAGTTTTGTAGGACGTTACATTACAATAGAACTAGACGGAAACCGTTTGAAAGTAATTGTTTCGGTACGTTTCCGGGTAAACTGGAAGTATCCTAACTGCCACATTCAACAAAATTAATTACATAACAAACAATATTTTTAGCATTTAATTGTATATATCTTCAATTAATTATTAAAGGAATTATTAGCTGACATTTTTGATCTTCTATTCGTCATTTTTAACTGTTAAGAATTGACATAGGGGATATATGTTTTGTAGTAAGAATTTTGAGTAGAACTGAATAATAACACAATATAAAAGTCTTCGATTAAAAATATTAAATTTGATAGCATTTCCGGTAAAAACGGAAACACTTAAACTAACTTACCACACGTTCTTGCCACGTTATATATTGTCTACTTTTATATATATATATATATATATATATATATATATATATATATATATATAGTTATATATATAAATTTATATATATATATATATATATATATATATATAGTATATATATATATATATATATATATATATATATATATATATATATATATATATATATATATATATATAAGTTATCTAGCCAATATTACCCGCCACTGGACAATGACTTCAAATAACCTCATGCGCACCGACAAACTAATTATCCCATAAAGCAGAATCAGCAATATTGCAATATGTAATTATACTTCTATTTCGATTATTAATCTTTTATTAAAATTAGTCTAGCTTAGAATCTTGAACGTTGTTTATTTACATAAAAAATTTAGTTTTTTAAAAAAGGGAAATTCTTTTAACTTGCGCAGTCGTTGTAGGATTTTTCAACGATTTTTCACAAGAAAATCGGTTCGTTTTTACGATTTTTGAAAAATAAAAGAATTGAAGCTTCACGGGTTCGCGAAAAATGTAGTGAAACGTCGAAAATTCGTGGTTCGGTCTCTGGGTGAACCGAGTAACCCACTTCAAATCGTTAACAACCAGAAGCCTAACTGAAAAGTAGGAACGAATATTCTACAGGCAGAAACTAGCTTTCGCTTTCGTAGAAGACTATAGTCATCAGCAACGCAAGAATCTTTGAGTGCATATCAAAGTTAAGTGCATGGATGTCTGGTGATTTTGCTGTAAGTAAATCTTTGTTATTTAGAGGTTAGCCCGCGAAAACTTAATATAAAATAATAAGACAAATTCTGATTCACTAGGCTCACATTATTATTAAGTTTAGTAGTTTTACATATTGTTATAATCCTGGTAAAAATGGCTCCTCCGCAATTAAAACAAGAATATTTAAATATGATACCAGAATTTTATGGAGAAGTCGAACTTTTGTCTGAGTTTGTTGATATTTTTGAAAAACTTGTAAAAAGATTTTTCGGCACAGTCGATACAAGCAATTTTCAAAACGAATATCTGATCAACGGTAAATATTTCTTCCTATATAATTAATGTTTGGACAGACCTAAAAAAAGCTCTTTTAAACACGTATGCTGATAAACGTGATATTTTTATCTTAAACATAGAAATGGTTGAACTTAAGCAAGAAAACGAAAACTCATTTGATTTCTTCAATAAAGTTAAAAAAAAATTAAATTTACAAATAGCTCAAATCGCTACTCTAGCTGATGAAATACAGGCTCCACTTCTATCTGAGTATTGCCATTTGCTTTAAGAGTATCTTTACGTGGTCTTAAAGAACCGATAGATTCTCTGATGCGTACTAAAAACCCTAATAATTTAAACAGTGCTCTTAATATGTTAACAAATGATTTTCAAATTCAAAAGGTTACTCACAGAATACAAAAAATCAGACGGCAGGTCTTAAGACAAGATTTCGCTCCCAGACCATCTACGTACACAACAAATCCGAATAATGCACAACTTGTGTATAACCGATTTGTCCCTAGAAATTATTCTAGCCCCGATCCTTCAAGCTACAATGTGTTTAAACCTTATCAAAGAAACTCTCAACTATTACAGAAACCCACACCAATGTCTATTTCTACAAGAAATACATTCAGGCCCCAAACAAATCAAAATAGTATGTTTACAAAATCTCATTTTACGAATAACCAATCACAAAATAATAATTTCCAAAATTTAAGGCAAAACAATTCTCACATTAGTCATCCAAAATTCATTAATTGCATAATATTGAAAATCAGGAAAGCAACGACTACTTTTTTTAATCTGGAAATCAACAAACCGATAATTGCTACAATGAAGGTTTTGTTGAATTCCCCGAAAAATCCTCCGAACCATGTAACTTCGAGTGTTTTCAGATAGAAGCCTCGGACAAAAACCACCCAGATTTAATTTAAGGAGCTTTGCATTTAACGGTAGCCAACTCCCTTATATAGTGTTTCCCGAAATAAATTTGGAAATACTTATAGACACAGATAGTACTAGATGTTTCATCCAACCTGAAATTGCAAAAAAATATTTTCGCAAATTTATAAATAATGACCCTTTTCAAATATCTACAGCACATGGCACTTACTCGGTACATTTTAGCACCACAATTCCTCTTGCTAGAATGTTTAATGTGATAATAGATCCTCTAAAATTCTATCTGTTTAATTTCCATAATTGTTGTAATTGTCTTTTAGGAATAGACAATCTACAAATCCCTAAAACAAATGTTGGCTTACAAAATAACCTTTTAGTGACGCCCAACACCAGTATTAAACTTTTTTACCATATAACATCTGGCATTTCGAACAATAAAATCACTGTTGAAGCAAGATCTGAACAAATTGTTAAAATTGCAATTTAAAATATTTCAAATGGCAATATCATCATAACCTACACGAAAATAGACAAATTAGAAATCCCTGAATGTCTCACTCAAGTTAAAGACATCCGAGCTTTTTGCTCTATTTTAAACAAGACCGAAATGGCGAAGTCTATAGACTTTTTAGATCCAATAATTACTATGGATTTTAAAGATTTCCAAATAAGTTCTAATAATTATTCAAACTTAACCAATTTTAACGTCGAAAAGATTAAATTTGTCGTCTCAAAAATTAGAACAGACCATATGAATTCTGAAGAAAAGAACGCAATATTAAAATTAATTAAAGAATTCCCAGACATATTTCATATCGACGGCAACAAATTAACCTTTACAAATCAAATAAAACATAATATATAACATAATAATACGTGTATACTAGGTTATACAGATACCCTGAAATATGTAAAAAAGAGGTGCAAAACCAAATTCAAGATATGCTTGATCAAAAAATAATTCGTCCATCGTTTTCTCCTTTGTCCTCTCCTATTTGGGTTGTGCCAAAAAAAAATTGATGCTTCAGGTAAAAGTAGGGAATTGTCATAGATTTTAGAAAATTGAATGAAAAGTCCCACGGACCAAATGTCACAGATCTGTTAGAAAAATTAGGCAGATGTCAATATTTTTCTGCCCTTGACTTGGCGTCGGGATTTCATCAAATCGAAATGGCCGACGAAGACATCCCCAAAACTGCTTTCAATACAGAAAATTGTCACTATGAGTTCTTGAAATTGAAATGCGCCCGATACATTTCTGCCCATTATGGATAATATTTTAAGAAGATATCGATCAACAATTCAAACTTTAAGATTCAGCCCGATAAATCTGAATTTCTTAAAAATGAGGTGGCTAATCTCGGGCACATTGTCACACCTGAAGGTGTAAAACCAAATCCGGACAAAATCTGCGCAATCCAGAATTTTCCCTTGCCAAAAACCCAAAAAGAAATAAAAAGGCTTTATGGGACTTTTGGGTTACTATAGGAAATTTATTAAAGATTTCGCCAAAGTAACGAAACCTCTTACGAAAAGACTAAAAAAAGATGCCGTGATAGATATAAAACATCTTTTAACAAACGAACCAATTCTTCAGTATCCCAATTTTGCTGAGTCGTTCATATTAACGTGTGATGCTTCTAATTACGCCTTAGGAGCGGTTCTCTCTCAAGGCAAAATAGGATTAGACCTACCGATAGCATATGCTAGTGGAACCTTAAATGAGTCAGAAATAAATTATACAACCATCGAGAAAGAACTTCTCGCTATTGTATGGGCCACTAAATATTTAAGGCTCTACCTATTTGGACGTAAATTTAAAATAGTCACCGATCACAAGCCCTTGGAATGTTACTTTCACTAAAAGAACCAAATTCAAAATTAATACGTTGGCGCTTAAAACTTGAAGAGTACGATTACGACATTGTTTATAAAAAAGGTTGTTTAATAAAAATGCAGACGCACTGTCGTGCATAGAATTAAATGCGGACGAAACCGAACCTAGTTTCGGATCTATATTTAAGCTTCAAGAATATGTCGAAAAAATAAATCGGAATATTAATGTACATAATGAAATGAGAATACATCTTTATTAGTCGAAACAATTCACTACACTCATCTCATGAAAACCCCTAGGTATTCCTATCGTAGAATGTCCAGTTAATCTCGGTAAAAATCAGTTAATATTTTCTGAAGTAAATCCATCTCGCATTGATCTATTTAATTCTCAAGAACGCACTTATGTTCAGTTTTTAGAAAACAACTTTGAAAATGATGTTTTAAATTTCATTAAAGAAACCATTGTTCCCAATGTGAAATATAACTATATTTCGAAGACCCCGTATACGAAAAATTTAGTGTTGTTTTTCAAAAATACTTTAAAAATCAATATGATTAAATGTACTAAAAAATTAATTGACGTCACTGATAATGACGAAATAAAGCAAATTATTTAAAACCAACACGAAGGGAAAACACTTCATCGCGGGATCGATGAAACTGAAAAACGCATAAAAAATAACTATTATTGGCCTAATCAACGTGCTTCTGTCCAAACTTCTATTAACGAATGCGAAATTTGCCAATTAACGAAATATTATAGGAAACCGCTGAAATTAGAACTAAACATCACACCTACAGCATATAAACCCTTCAAAATCCCACATATCGACAAAATCTTTCTAGAAAATTGCAAATTTTTAATCTTAGTTAGTTTTTTTCTAAATATGTTCAGGCCTACAAATTAAACTCTGCGCAATCTATAGAAGATGCCAATAATTTAATAAAATATTTCTCTCATCACAGTATCCCAGAACAAATAATTTCGGACAATGGATTAGAATTTAGAAACTCTATAATTCGTGAACTCCTGGAGACACATAAGATTAAGATTCACTTTATAAGTTCCCAACACCCCGAATCCAATGGTCTTATAGAAAGATTCCACTCCACACTGATCGAGCACATCAGGCTGCTCAATAACCAACAAGAATTTAAAAATGAACCCATAGAAATGAAAGTCAATTATGACATATTAGCATATAATAATACTATACATTCTGTCACCAATCTAGTCGCATATGAAATAGTTACAAGCCACCTAGCCGCAGAATCCCCTTTTAATCTCGAGATAGAAAAACAACCCGTCAATAATTACATCCCTAATCACCTTGACAAAGAGAAACTTCTCTATCAAAAGCTAAACGAAACAATTCAACAATCTAAACAAAACTAACGAATCTCGAGAAGAATTGCCAAAAATTCCTGAAAAGGTACTCGTTAAAAACAAATAAAAGCAATTAAAGACATCAAATAAATACAAACCAGAGCAAATAACTCAGGTCAACGAAAATTTAAAAACCGCTAGAATTAATCCCACACGCGGAAAGACTACGGATAAAATACACCTATCTAACGTCAAAAGGCCGAAAAGAAAAACTTTTTAAAAATATTTCAGGTTCCTCATCCCAGGACAAGGGAGAGGAATAAAAAATATTACGGAGAATTTGGGTGGCTTACCAATAAAGTTAGGACCCGCCAAACTTCAAAGAACCGAACATATGTTCGTACGTTTTTATGACATAGAACAAATCTTTGTTTAATATAAGAATTTAATTATCCAATATGATAATCTTAAGGTTACTTATTCGAATAGTATAAATTTAGTTAGAGAATTAGAACATTACGAAAATGTTTTGTAGAAATTCTATTCTTCCTAAGTTAGAAACTATTTCTATACATAATACTAGTCGTCTTAAAAGAGGCTTAATAAGCGGCTTTGGATCTGTTATTAACGATATCACAGGTAACTTGGATTCTAATGATGGGGACAAAATATATAAAATACTAAACAATTTAGAAACTAAGGGTAATAACTTGCAGACCTAGCTAGAAATGCAGTACTCTCTTAATAATCAAGTTCTCAAAAACTTTAATAATACAATTAGAGATATTTAACATAATCAAAACTTGTATAACCAGCTAATTATTTTATATAACTCGTTACTAAGCACACTGAAAGATATCGAGAACTCTATTACATTTTGCAAACTAGGCATAATACACCCTAGTATAATTTCACCTACAAATCTTTTTGCAGAAACAAGAAGAATCTCTTTTCATTACAAGAATCAACTACCATTTACTGTCACTCTTGAAAATATCTCTAAGTACGAATCAATAATTAAAGAAAAATGCGAAATACAGCAGACTAAGATAACTTATTTTCAATCTTTCAATACCAATAGATTTTGAAGAACAATTTGAACTTTATCATATTTTACCTATTCTTACAAGTTATGAATCAGAATTTGTTACGATAATACCCAGTACGCGATATTTTCTAAAATTAAATAAAAAACCAATAAAACCTCTAAATGGCATGTGTACCGAAGGCAAACCAAATATATTACAAGCCAACATCAAAGTGCTCTGCTAAGAAGGAATCCCTCAACATGATAACTCTAGTCTCTGCCAATTTACAAAATTAAAAATTGCTGAAAATCATATTGAGATAATTTATGAGATCAATCAGTATTTGGCTGTGTTTCCACGAGAAGAAAGCATACAAGTGCACTGTGAAGACCATGTGGAGACCCTAAACCTGAAAGGCGTTTTCCTGATAAATAAAGATGCCTGCAACATAATATTCAGAAACCATGAGCTTCTATTTCGGGAAAAAAATTTTGGACACCCCCCAGTAATCCAAACCCCCAACCTGCAACTTAAAATGAGAAATCCATCCTAAAATAAGCATTGAAATGAAAAAATCAAACCTTGAAGCAGCAGTTGAAAATCCCATGTTCCCAATTCAAGAAGCACACCCTCTATCAGACTTTACACGTCTAAGTTTATGGAGCATGATTTTGTATATGGTAGTAATTGCAGGTTGCATTTATCTCTGTTGGAAGAATACAAATGAATCAATATACAAGAAGCCTTTACTCATTAACCCATTAGTGCCCAAAGTTAATTTTTTGTGATTTTCTTCGAGTTGTTCATTCATCCTATGATATTTTATATGTAGTGAATAGGAAATAGCTATATTTAAATTTTTTCTCAGCAGTTTCTCAGAATTTTGATGTCCCTTTAAATGGACACTGGGTGCTACGAACGGTTAATATATAAAAATAATAAACACATTTAAAAAATCAAAATTCAAAGGTTTATTTGAAATAATACATTTTGAAACAAATCTTAGGATGTAGTGCTATTTGACACTTTTCACAGATGAATTGACTTTTTTTGCCACATTGTGCACACCTCCGGTCCGTCTCGTTATAAAGTACTATATGTCCAATATTATCGTAGCGTACGTCAGGTAATGGGCGAGAAATCTTTGTTTTACCTTGTAGTGGTCTAGTGCCATACTTTTGCAAAAAACTCATAGAGAGATATCTTCGGAACTGTAACAGCGATTTAGCATTTGGATGATTGGATTTAAGTTTTTTCATCAGTATCCAAGCGTTTACTACGGACACATCCAGAAAATAAAGAAATAATGGCCAGTACCACTTTCTTTGGTGAATTCGTGATCTCTAGACTGCCACTAGGCCATCCATTTTATCCACACCTCCCATGAGTTTCTTATAGTTTGCTATCATTTTAGGCTGCGGAATATTCTTTCTAGTACGCGTAACTCTATCCCAACGAAGAGTACTAGTTAGTTCATTGGTTTCAAAATTTGAGACAACCATTACAACTTTATTGTCTTTCCATTGTACAAGATTACTGTTGTCATTTCTAAAAAATTTCAAATTACCCCTTGGTTCGTCATTCCAGTTTTTTTTTGTTGGAACTGGACACTGTTCCAAACGATTATCTCTGATTGTTCCTGTGGCACAATAGTTGCTTTCAGCTAAATGAGCAAACAAGGGTAGCCCCGTAAAATAATTGTCCATAAAGATTTTGTGGCCATTATTGGAAGGTAAATTAACTTTTTCCAATAAGGACATGACAACGTCGTCTCCCAAACCAAAGCGTTTTTCTCTGTCTTGATTTTTCCCAGTAAAGACCTCGAAGCCGTACATATAACCGCTGCTAGAGCAAAGAGCCCAGTTCTTATATCCGAACCTAATGGGCTTGCCCCTAATGAACTGTTTGGCATGATGTTTGCCATAATATGGCACCACGCTTTCATCAATGTCAAACCTATTACGACGAATACTATTTTGAAAGATTTTAGGAACATCTTCGTCACTGGACCAGTACAGTCTTCGATTGGGATATTTTCCATAGCCGGATAAAAGTATAGCCCCAATAACAACATACAATTCCTCTAAGGTCAAAGACAGATCAACATTTTTTTGTAGGGCATATCTGTTACTCTCCTGCACGATCAACATCATTGAGGTATCATCAAAAAAAAGCTTGAAAAAGTCAACCGGACTTGTTGAATTTTTGGCTTTGTTTGACGGTTCAATTGGGTTATAATCCAAATTCAATCCAATTTTGGGGCGACCTGGTACATTTTTTTGCCAGTTTGATTTCTTATAAGATTTTGGTAGAGGGTTTGATCGAATATTTTTATTACTTCTTAGTTGTCTTTGAAGTAAAACCAATGGAAGCTAATCTTCAGGGTCGAACTCCTCATCCGTCACAAATCTCATCTCGCATTCTTGAGCCAGTATACCACGAGGTAGATGATTTATATTGGCGTCATGCTCGTCATCGGATCTGTCAAGTTCAGTATCATCCCCGTCATCGGGAGGAAATACGTATATGTTGGATTGTGGTACGTCGTCATTCTCTTCCAAACAATCCATAAGCTCGGCTAGTGTCAATCTGAAACAAATAGAACATAATGCTCAGCGTCCCTTATAAGGGACGTCACGTTCAAAACCACATGTTTTACAGCCAGCTATAAATAATTGCCATTTTACAATAGGAATGAAACATATCGGACCAGTACAAAGTATTTTCACCAAAAATCAGCACTAGTTTTTGTTAACTGTGAAGTTGTATACAAAAACTTACCCGCCATTACGCGCCGATTACAACGAGGGATCCATTTTGCTCTCACGATCGTTAATTTCCGCTGAAAGTTGAAACAAATCGACTGTACGCATCGATTGATTCATAAAGACTGCAGTCTTGGCGGGCAGACAGGTAGTTTCCCTCCACTCTTCATGCAATCGACGTAGAATTGCCGGTTCCTTATAAGGGACGCTATGCACTAATGGGTTAAGCAGAATCAGCAATATTGCAATATGTAATTATACGTATTATTTCGATTGTTTAACTTTTATTAAAATTAGTGTAGCCTAGAATCTTGAACGTAGTTTTGTTATTTACATATAATATATATATATATATATATATATATATATATATATATATATATATATATATATATATGGGGAATTCGTACTAACCTGAACCAGCGTGTCTATCTTGAACCGTATATCTGGCTCAGGTTGAAAATGCCTTACAATTGGGTTAAAGTGATTTTTGTGGTTTAAATATCGATTTGAAGCAGAAATCGATCCTCTAACTTTAGGCATTTGTTTCAACTCGTTATCGACTTTCATTTTTGAAATATTTAGCTTTGTATAATGGTTCAGGTCGGTACTTTTAGTTCAGGGTTCTTCCATTTCTAGGGGTGGCACTGTTTCTTGTATGACTGATAAAAACATACAGATTATGGGTGTTTCGCACTAATCTGAACCAGGAAGATACGGCAACAATAAAAATATGTATTCATTGCTTCTACAGTTAGGGACGCGAGGGTTATGGACTGCAAAACACGTTAGTTTTTAATAGAAAATCGGTTTTGCATTGGTATAAAATGTACTGAATTTATTTTATTATAACTTTTCTTTAAAAAATGATTTTGTAGGATTGGCATATAACCATTAATATAATAATAATCTGTTAATTAATTGGTGTAAGAATGCTGGCATTGCGTTAAAAAATAATTGCAAAGAAATTATCGTAGCAAAATTCGCAAGTTTTCGAATAAATGTTGAAGTAGAAAGAAAAATATAAGTTGGTTAAATCACCTAAACATTATTTTATTCAAAAATTAAGAACAATAACTAAAGCTATTTATTTTCCCGTCCTAAAAATTAAAAATGTAATTTATTATTTAATTTAATTAAATAACCAATTAAGGAAATGTTATTGCTTAAACAATGGCAAGATATAAATTATTTTTGAAAATTTATAAATTTTATTTCAGTTACAGAACAAACAAACTGTTTAGTATAAACTGCTGGCCATAAATAGTGGAACAAGCAAATTTTTGGCCACATTTTCAGTATTTTCGTAACTAAATAAGATATTAGGATGCGGTCTTCACAGATCTTTTGCAAATTTAGTCAACAATAAAATTGTGTTAGCGAAAAGCTAAAATTTTGTAAGACCTCTATAATACAGGGTGGAAACCAAGACACTGCAAAATTTAAAAAAAATTCCGCCAGACCAATTTTATTAAGATAAGCCATGGTTTAATTTTTTGGCCCCTCAATTTATTTTTTTTTGCAGTTTTTATACACGAAAAAGGGCTTTATCTAGTACGAAATAGGTGCGAAAATATACAGGGTGTCCCAAATATTGTAATCGAGAAAAATCACCCTCCGAGTTTTATCTAGATCTTCACGTTTCAGGGATCCTAGATGCCGAAAAATATGTTTTTCCATTTCCGTTCGTCTGTCGATCTGTCTGTCTGTCCGTCTCTCTGTACGCGTCATAGCTCAAAAACTACTTAGCGATTGACTTCAAATTTCGGTCAAAAATTAAGAGTTTTATAAGCATGATATATGTAATACCTTCTATTTGACATAGTTACATTTTGGTAATCCAATATGGCGGAACAAAATGGCGACCTAGTGAAATGCAAAATGAATAATACTAAAATACTACTTAATGAATCAGTCTCAAATTTTGTACTCAAATCAAGTATTACTTAGAAATAAACTGGCGAAATTTGGGTACGAATCTAGTGTGGCGAAAGAAAAAGGCGGCTTATATTTATACTAATATATAGAATATTTAATTGACTGATAACCACTTAACGTAAAAAGATAAATTTTGGCACACATGTTGACTATGGGGCATAGAGCTTTGCTATTAAGGGATGTCTCAAAATTCAAATTTCGAGTAATCGAAACAGCCCCTCATATATTACAAATATGTTTTAGTTTAAAACTGGTTAGTTTTTCAAAAAAACGCTTGAACACGCGAATTTTATTATATTTTTTAGACATTTTAAAATTTAAAAGATGTATGTTTCAGAAAATTGGTCCACTGATTAATCACAGCCCTGCTCAAACCATTTGACATAAAAAGCGGAGTTTAATTAGAACCATTTTTTTTAAATTCTTATTCCAATAAGGAAAAGAAACCGACTTTTAAATATTACAATATTTTTTATTTACAAACTGGTTAGTCTTTGAGAAAAATGATTAAACCTGTTTATTTTATTTTATTTTTTACATAATTTAAGATTTTTTAAAAATGTATACAGGATTTTTCAAAAAAGGGAGTCACTCAATAATCACGAGTCTGCTGTAATCAATTATGTAAAAAGCTAAATATTGGCACACAGGATGACTGTAGAATGCAGAGGTTGTTCAATTATTGTTTAATTTTCCCTGACACATAAAATACTATAAAAACAAATCCAGTCCGCCGCCAATATGCCCTTTAGACTATATAAACTTTAAAACGGCAGGTAATCAGTTCTTTAATGGACTAGCATATGGTATATAAAATGAAGGGGTCTGGTAAAATGTGATTTTCAGAAAACCAAAATTTTAAATAAAATAAAATATAACATTTTAATACAAAAAATAATTATGTTAAAATGCTAATATATCTCACATTAGACTACACGAAAATGTAATAAGATTTTGGCGCTTACTGCCGCTTTTTTGTCAGTTATTAATTTTTCAGACAAAACTTCTCAAATTCGACGCAAAATTTTCTACATTGAATGGGTTAGCAGTTGAAAGACGAAAAAATATTTAATGTTATGTTACATAACTCTTCACATACTTCTTGAAGAAACCAATTTTTTTTTTCAGAATAAGCACCTTGAATATTTTTTAAATCTCCATAAAATATAAAAAATTTATCATTTTGAAAAAAAATTAAAATTTGACAAAAAGCTGCTGCTAGCGTCTAAAACGTATGTCATAACAATAGCTCTCAAAAAGTTAGAATAAAAACTGTAAATAGTTTTTTATATCTTAAACCGTTTGGATTCTGTCTCATCTCAAAGATGCAAATATGTCTATTTTCAACTGTCACTATCTCAAAAATAATTGAATTCCAAATACAAAATACAAATAAAATTTTATAGTATTTTATAGAGATTTTAAATATTAAAAAAATATATAGGGAGCTCCATTAAAAATTTTGCCTCAGATTTTTTCAATCCCTGTAACACAAAAAAATATTTTTCAAAAAATACTTTTTAAACACTACAAGTGGGTTTAGTAAATGCGTAAGCTTAAGGCTTCAGGAAAAAGCATAATGATTTTATTGGTTAAAATTGTGACTGGTTAAATTTGTGACTAATAACATTTTGATAGCCACCAATAAAATAGTGTTTTAAGTTAATATTACTCATTACAAGTATGCTTACGGCTTGTGTTTACGACTTCTCTAAAGCTGCTGTATATATATATATATATATATATATATATATATATATATATATATATATATATATATATATATATATATATATATATATATATATATATATATATATATATATATATATATATATATATATATATATATATATATATATATATATATATATATATATATATATATATATATATATATATATATATATATATATATATATATATATATATATATATATATATATATATATATATATATATATATATATATATATATATATATATATATATATATATATATATATATATATATATATATATATATATATATATATATATATATATATATATATATATATATATATATATATATATATATATATATATATATATATATATATATATATATATATATATATATATATATATATATATATATATATATATATATATATATATATATATATATATATATATATATATATATATATATATATATATATATATATATATATATATATATATATATATATATATATATATATATATATATATATATATATATATATATATATATATATATATATATATATATATATATATATATATATATATATATATATATATATATATCTATATATATATATATATATATATATATATATATATATATATATATATATATATATATATATATATATATATATATATTTATATATATATATATATATATATATAAATATAAATATATGTATATATATATATATATATATATATATATATATATATATATATATATATATATATATATATATATATATATATATATATATATATATATATATATATATATATATATATATATATATATATATATATATATATATATATATATATATATATATATATATATATATATATATATATATATATATATATATATATATATATATATATATATATATATATATATATATATATATATATATATATATATATATATATATATATATATATATATATATATATATATATATATATATATATATATATATATATATATATATATATATGTATATATATATATATATATATATATATATATATATATAACTTCTTTCTTAAAAAGGTCCAAGAATCACCCCTCCTTTAACATTAGCACGCAATTAGGAAACGCCCTGTATAGTACTTCACAATGACGCCCCCTGTACAAAGTAATATGACAGACGGAGATAAACGGTCACTTTTGGCATACCCGAATAGCCAAAGTCGAACTGCATAAGTTAAAATTTTGATAAATCTTGTTCACTGAAATCAGTGCTGGCTCCCCTACAATAACTACATTGATGTGTTAATTTTGGAAAAAATATGAGTTATGCAGTTTTTCAAATATTAATTGCAATATTAGATATTTTTTGGCACCCGGTATTGAACAGAAAATTAATTATTTTGAAGCAGTTTATTGACAGCTACTTTATGAACAATTTTACAAAATATATGAAAAAAAACTAAGCCTTTTTTGAGGTTGACGGCTGTGATTCTAATGGTTCGATTCCTTCTAAATCGTTGTCTTCCTCTGAAAATGATAAAGTTTCGTCGTCACTACTTAAAGATCCCAGTGTGATAATCATCAATAACCGTCTCAATTTTGCCATCTACATCCCAGTATTTATTTTCAATAGAACGAACATGTTTAACATACGGTTTCCAATTTTCGGCCGATATTGAGTCAATCGCTTCTAATGTTATTTTATTTAAATCTTTAATTGAAAGTTCACCGGTGTTGCGCTCTCGAATATATTTTTTTACTGCTGCCCATGCAAGTTCAATAGGGTTGAGGTCGCACATGTATGGAAGCAGCCTTAAAGGTGTATGACCGGGGTTACGTAAAAGACCGTCACTTTTATATTTTTTTTCTCTAGGCTTGTTGGCTGATATTTTCATATAATTGATATTTTCTCCATGTTGGATCAAATACAAGATTGTTCGATTTAAGCCACGATATCATATGAGCTTTTGTAGAGTATTTAGTTGGCACCTTATCTTCTACGTGATAATGATAAGACGCATTATCCATTACCACGACTGATGTGGGAGGAATGTTAGATAGAAGCTTCTCGAGCAACCACTTTTCAACATTTTTTTTATTCATCTGTCCATGATAGTCTGATAGAGAAAATAGCTGGAGCCTTCTATCGGCAAGTGCATGGAGACTCTAGGCACATCCCAATTACAAGTGGACCAGTGCGAAATTTACTAAATCATCTATTAATTTTCTGTGCGGCTTAGCTGGGGCACTTTATATGTGAGGCAGCAAACTATTACAATAAATAAAATAGCATAAAATTTATTTGCGTACACAAATTTTACTTTTCCGCTTGCTTAAGACTATGAACCTTTATTTTAAGGACCACCCGGTTTTCTTTCGTGTCCCGCACTTTACCTGATTTGCATTGTGCTAAAATTATTTTTATCCAATACCTGATTAAAATAAAATATTTGTATCCTCAGAATTGTAGGCTTGGTATAATCTTCTCAATTATGTTTAACTATTATACATTTTCTGTGCCCATAAATAACATCCCAGTTTTTTTAAATAAGTAAACTTTGGTACTCGATTATTTTTTCTGCTACTTTAAAAAGCTTTAATTGTTCTGTTTTCTAAGATGCTTCCAGTTTCTTTTACCAGGTTCATACGTATTAAGATCTAGTAATTAATATTTTAGGTTTTAAGTAATATAAAGAAAATGCCAGATAGTAATATTCTTCTGGAATGTTCAATAGATATTCTGGAGGAAGTATTAATAAATGCTCAACAGGTTGGAATAATGACAGAACACTACAAGATTATTATAACAAATTTAGACTTAGTAACAATCAATCTCCAACCTTTTCAGTATGGTGGAACTAACATTACTGGGGTGAGTAAGTCGTTTTTGGCACAAACACATATTGTTAAAAAATATAAATTAATAAATAAATATGATTTAGATTCGAATATTCGATCCAGAAGACGAAAAACTAATTAGGATAGAAAAGAAAATTTCAGACATTCTAATAAAAAGGCACAACATATCTGACTGGAAAATGCGAATCTCTACAGTATTACTCATTGATGGGATTAACATTTTTCATCAAACTATTAAAGCTTTAAATTTAGCACAGAATAATATACAAGTTGAAAATATTGGATGTCAAAATACTGTTTCCTGGAAGTATGGATCTACTATAACAAATAAATTAAAAGGAGTAAGTATTTCATACACCAATATACGGGTAAACAAAAGTCAGTATACTTCTGCCGTTATTAAACTTGTTATATCTACATCAGAAAAAAAATTAAAATTAGGTTCCTTACACCTAACTCTTCTATTTCTCAAGTAAATATAATGGTTGCGTCTACTAACATCATAAAAGCAATAACTAAGTATTAAGTAATTTAACTTTACAGCAGTACTATGTTCACCTCTCGGTTCAGTTAACTAACATGCTTGTTATGATAGTAGAAAATTAATCTTATTATTTGTATTTTTTAATAGACAATGGAATTTTATATCATTCGTTCAATTCTCGGTTTATTTATACTAACTATGGTAGTGTTTCTGTATATAGGGCTGAGTTGCGTTGAGGTTATGTCAATTTATTGAAAATGATTGAAACCTGATATCGAATATAGAAAAAGAAAATTTACTCGAAAAAATTTAGACAGATAATTAGATTTTATATTATAATAAATAATTAAATACAATTAAACAGAGGTAATTACAACACTTAGTAGCGAAAAAGCAAATTACTAAAAAGCGTTTTCTTAATGTGAAAACGTAATGTAATGTCAATATAAGCAAATAGTTCAATGGTTCCTCAGCTTGCAGTACAATGTTTTGTTCAACTCTGTAATGATTTTATTTTGCTTTTTAAAAAAAGTCAAATATGTAAGAAAAAACATAGTATTCGACTCAAAAACAAGTTAATTTTTGCCATAGTCTTTTTAGGTGCACATTATTTAAAATTGTAGCTATATGTAGTCTGTATAACGTCTTAGATCTTGATATTTAAAAAGAAACTACTACTTTGCTGCTAGAGTCAGTCACGTACCTAGTGCGCCCCCCTGTATAGGGAATATATTTATTTTTTTTATTTGTATATACACTGGACTATGTCCCAGTTACAAAACAGTATAAATACATTATGAAAATAGTTATAAATCATTGTTAAATACTTAAATAAGATAATACTAAAATTCAATGAAGATTACAATAAATGAATAAAAAATATTAAAACAAAAATAAAAACCGAGTGGGAAAAATATCTTTTTGATCGAGAATTATTCTGATTATTATACTTTCTACATATTCGGTTAGTAGTAGTAGTAGATGGGGGGGACAAGCCCAGAGACTAGGCCTAAAAGGCCCTTTTCTCTAACCCCGCGGGATGCACTTTTTTATTTAGACAACATATAATGAAGGGCGCCTTGCCTACACCTGTGTGGTGATCAAGCCTTCGCTGCCCGGTGAAGGGTGCGCGGAAAGGGGGATCAGAATCACCCTTCGAGGATGGGGGAATGAATTTTTTACGTCTGGGGAATGTCAGCCAGATGGGCCCTACAGTTTATCGAGGAGTCCGAACCTCGGCCATCCCCTCCACCTGAGAGGGTATGTGATAGCGGGGAGTGTGAATTTACTCCCAAACTACCACGGAAACATCCGGTTCCCCCCGGCCTGGTTACCGGCGTAAATGGCAGCGTGGAAAGTGAAATTCATTTTACACTCTTCCCTGTTGGATTTTTAACCACTAATACTGGCTGCAGACTTGAAAAGTCGTGCACCCAACTAGGATTCGAACCCAGGCACCCAGACCAACTCCGGTGTAAACCCAAAGCTTTACGCTCTCGGCCACCGGCTGGCTTACACATTCGGTTAACTGGTGAAAACTTGTAAATGTTTGTCCTACAAGGAGCTAAATAAAAGGTATTAAAGCTACGGAAATTTAAAGTAGGAACACGGAAATTTTACTTAGACAATAATTCTTCTGAAATAATAGTATTATGAATAAGGTTATGTGGAAATAGCGCAGAAAAGCACGCGTCTCTCGTCCAAGCTAATATTCGTCAAAAACAGCACCCAAGTCTCTAAAAACATCTGAATGGGTAAGAGTGACACCACTGATGACATAGTTAAAGTTAACTGAGGTATTTTACATTTATGACAAATGCTATAACATTGCAATTAGACACATTTAAATCCAGGCGATTCATAATACATCAATGATGCAAAATGTCGAGGTTTCGCTGTAGCTCAATGCAATCATTTACAGTTGATATATTCGAAAAAAAATTCAGATCGTCAGCAAAAAGCAGAAAAGCAGACAGTGGATCGAAAGACTGTTCACAATATCATTGAAAAACAGCGTAAACAAAAGTGGTCCGAAGAGATATTCCTGCGGTACTCTTGAAGTTACCAAACAATCACTCCACTTGGACCCATCATAATAATAAGCCACAAACTGCTTTCTGTACTGCAGATACGAAGTAAAAAGCAATATTACAATATCTGAAAAACCAAAATGTAGTTTTCAATAAAATGGCGTCATCAAGCCGGTCAAGAAAAAACAGTATATATGCGTTTGCTTACGTTGATCTACCCACTCAGCTAGAAATTGAGTGATATAAACAAATTTAGTTGTTGTCGAGCGTCCCTTGATAAATGTTGAGCAGTCGTTATTATTAAAATGACAATAGAACTAGGTGTAAAATTGGTAATGTCTAGTTTGTCATTTTTTTGTCGACCGGACAGACTTCCAAAAAAACTTTCCAAATATCTAGCATCGCACAATTCGTTAGAAACTTAATAAACATTGTTAACAGTTAATAAAAGAAAATACCTGCGGAATCTTGGACAATGAATGCTGCAACGACATCCGGACCGGTGGTCAAATTGGGCTTTATACGTTTCATTGCATTAAAGACATCATACTCATTAACATTAGAAATATGTATATTGAATTTCGAGAACATATGGGGCAAAGTTACGGGTGGAGGTAACAGGATAAGAATGAGCAAAACATCTGCAAACGTACAAACGATTTCTTCAGCTGTGGAAAGGGTTGATCAATCAAAACACATGGAGATACCCTTTTAGAAGCTTATTAAGGTCAAGGTGGACAACGTCATCAACCTGCTGAATATAACTTTTATAGGCATTATCATTATTTATTATGACCTGACGCCTTAACCTGGGAAATGTGTCATATTCTAGTCTACTGCTAGTTTATTCATATTTCCTCCAGTGAATATCCTTTACTTTAATGATATGCTTAATACCAATATCAAAACAGGGTGGGTAAAGTATACCACATAGATCTAAAACATCGCGAAAGGGGTAGGTATGTCAAAAGCAGGCCGTTTCCATGGATATACACAGTTGTAGACAACTGCGAATGATCATTGCACCTTTTCCATAGTTACTTACATTCTTTTCATAGACTCAGATTCATGTGCCAAACTTTAGATATGTCGATGTTGCCCGATTCTTAGATACACGCAGCATAAATAAAACGTCCCTTAAATACTCAAAAATATACCTGTCGATATTAAATAACATTTCATACATAACAGGAAAATTAGCGTTTCTAAAGTTATAAGCCTCGGAGTTATTTTTCGGAATCTGTCTGTTTAGATTGTAGCGTTGTAATGAAGATATATTAATGAAGGAGGATGATAATTATCAATTCGGCTCAGGGCGACATCGGTACTAGCCACGGTTCAATGTTGATTAGAAATATTTAAGCCCGATAGTTGATTTTAAGTGTTCTCAATATTATTATTGATTTAGTTCTTGCAAGTTTAAAAATTCTGCGAAACTGGCAACATAGTTATCTTGCCTTATGTTTCTGTTTTTTGTTTTGAATAACTCTGTATATTAAAGTCACCGAGTAAAATTGTGTCGGCTTCATATAAAAATATAATGAAGACAAAGAAATTACCTGGGTCGTAATCTTAACTCCTGCTAAATCGATAAGCGAAGACATATTAATACTAGTCAGGTAAAAATACAATTACCGACATGAAAAACCAATCGCTAGCAGCACCCGCCGCGCCGCCACGATTATGATCAGTGGCTGCAAAGTTTTCATCGCATCTAAATAAACTAAAATTATTGGGACATAATTTAATATCGTTAACCCCAGAGTCTAGCCAAGTCTCGGTCAACGCGACCACATTATAATCAGAAAGAATGCAGTTACTGTAAATATCGGAAGTATGAGTTTTGTTGCTTGAAGTATTTTTGTAATTAATTGCTAAATCGTTATCGCTTCCGTCTTCTGTCGCCGATTGCTATTGACCGGCGAATACCTAGTGCACCTGTTTCCCTAGCGGCATGACTTGCCTTTACCAAGCCGTTAAGTTGTTTTTCAGTAAGTTTAACGATATTACAGTCTTATGGTTCTCATCACAACGTGGATAAGAGACGGAGATTTTCCAGCTATTAGATGAATGATGAAATTCGTTACAGTTATCACATTTAAAAATTTCAGTAGCGTCAAATTCCTTATTAACCAATCAATAACCAAAACGTAGGGCGTTTTCAAAACTACATTTGTTCACCTGCAAATTAGCATGAAAAGTTCTAGGATCTTCTTTAGTTGGCCAAAACTTAATTAATGATCAAGATGAAGTATCACTAAATACAACTCGACTACATTTTTAATAGCTTCAAGCAGTTTTTGACTATCATAGTCTCCGGTGATTCCAACAATGCGAATTCTGGGGTTAATTCCTCTGACCTCAAAGAAATAACTTGAACGAACAACGAATCTCTTATCTTCTGTTGAACAATATCTTTAAGCTTTTGGTCTTCCTCGCTCTCACGACAGTCCACCAACAGCCCACCATCCTTAATAGTTCTTATTTTAGATAATCAAATATTGGATTCTGCGAGACAAAATTTCTCCATTATATTCGATTTGGTTTTAGATAAATCCTGCTTCTGATCTTTATGTTTAACTATACCTCCTTAATAGTCCTATTATTACGTACAACTTGAGCAAAGTTCGGTTTTTTATTGCCTAGGTAGAACCGGATGCAGTTTAGATTCGATGGAATCTAGAAAGTTTTAAGCGTACGAATCAATTGTATTCTTTAGCTTGGATACTGTAGCTTGAAATTGATTTTCGATTACAATTTTAATATCGTTCTCGTTAACAGTGACGCATGAGGTGATACATTTTTATTTATTGTTTAATTATATTATATTTATTTGGGAAATTCAATTTGAACATTGATAATTAGTAGCACAAGCGTTTATTTTAGCAAATTATAATATCTATATTTTATTTGTTTAATGCAACTACATATATAAGAATTTTCTTATGTTTTTTTTAATATGTTAAGCGATTTTTAAAAACGAATGCCGCCTGTCTTGTGAAATAATTTAAATTAAAAAGCAGCAGCGGACTGGAACTGAAAAGCATGTAGAAATCTAACAGGATATCTATTATGCTATCTATGTATTTTTTAGAATAATTATATCATAATTTATTATAACTTTATTATTATAATTACCGTTACTATCGTTTAGGTACTTTATTATTTATTTTTTTGATAATCATATATATTTATTGTAGTTGTTGATGGTAAAGGAGTTTTTTCCAACACGAGAACGTATCGCTCGACATTTTTTTCTAACTGACTCCATAATCAATAGTTATGTTCTAGCCTTCAACCTATCATTTTCTCTAAATGGTGGCATAAATATATCTACGTTTCTAGTAATGTGTCTTGCACAATATAGCCTTTTGAGACTTTTTTTTAACAGGCTGTTTCACTTTCCTTTAGCCTAGGTTGACTATCTAATGAAACTGTTTCTTCCTTTAAATTCACTTTTCTCGGAGATTTCAACATCCGTACTAAAGATTGATTGAGACCTATTAAACACATTCCCCATTGTTAAATTGTAATATAAAGACAATATGTATATCTGCCAATATTTCCTTTAACACTCGCGTTAGAGTGAAAAGTTCTATAAACGTAAATAATCCTTTTTGTTGCTAGCCAAAGCCAAATTACTTACAAAGGTTCAATTCGGCTAGCTAGCAAGAGTAAGAATCCGAATATATTTTATTCCAAAAATGATATACATAACGTAGAGCGCATTCTATATGTAACTCTTTAATCGCTTATGTACTTTAAGTTATTGAGTATCGTTTCACCCATGATTTTTCTGTCTCTTTTTGGCTAGGAAGAATATGATGGATTCACAAAGAAAATCAAATTCGATCAAGAAGGATTCAGAAGGGATTTCAAATTAGATTTGGTTGAATTAACCACTGAAGGTTTACTTAAAGTTGGACAATGGGACACTACTTCCAAGTTATTGTCTGTTCATAGAAAATATATACCACCACTAGAAAAGACCGAACTAGACAAAAATATATTTAACAGAACATTTAAAATCATCATAGTACTGGTAAGATAAAACTTTTCTTTTGTCTAATAACTGCAAGTAAATATAACAAGATACTAAGTTCACCAGGGCTAAATTAACCATGTAAGGGGATTCAGGCCACATTTTTATTTGGGAGCCTGACATCGCCTCTAATTTTGTAGTCTTTTACTACATATGGAACAGTCTGTGATAATATGCATATAATATAAGGGCACTTAAACGCTTATAACCCTCTCTAAATTTTTGTAATAAAATAACTGGAAAATATGTTAAGCAAAAAATTAAACCTAACCTTCTTTGTTGATAAAAATCGTTTTTAAAACTTATTAAATGAAATCTAAAACCGTGGCTTAGGTCCAATATATTCACTATTATAAAGGGACAACTAGACTGTCCAATACAGATTATTTAATTAGGCCAATTTTTTAAAATTATGTGTCAAGTGTCATTCCGGGATTGACAACATTTTTTAGCATTTTAAATTCTTCCCGAACTGGTCGACTTACTTGTAAAACTGAAAATATTCAGATTAGCTCTAGGCTCATTTATAGTTTGACCAAAGCAATAATTTTGAGTAGTAGTAACTTATGGAGCTAAATTTCAACCCTACAGAATTCACTTTCTACAAGAACTAAAAGGATATGAACCAAACGGGCGGCGGTTGTAATCTTTGGAAACAAATTAAATTTTTTAAATCAAAGTTTAGGTGTTTCAGAATTTTAGGCTTTGAAGTTAGGAGACCGCGAAGGCCGAATGCTTAGGTACTAGGTACCGTCGTAACATATTAAAATTCTAAGCTCCGTTAATTTGTCATAATCATTTTGCTGTTTGCTTAAAAAATAAAAAATAGAAGCAAATCTATTATGAAAAATAAATTTAAGACTCTTTATACTATAATAGTATGTAGGCAAAAACTAAGAACTTTCTTACGTGTTGTTTTTTTAATATAATTATCAAAGTTTCTATTTTAAGCAGAATAACCCAAAACCAGTCTATAAACAGCAGGCTGCTGTGCTACGCTAAAATCTTGTAAAATATTTGCATTAATAGTTGGATCTATTAATCGGATTTCAAGGGTAATAAAGCAAATAAGTACAAGGTGTCTTGTATTTATTGCGGGGTATCTCCGTTATTTTTATAGATAGAAAGTTAAGGTTTTCGCGACAGTGTGCTACTTTTCATAAAACTAATGATGCTGTTAACAAAATTTTCATAGCACATTTAGTTTTTAAGACACATGGCTAAATTGAAAATGTCGTATTTTAGGCTATGGCTATTGATTATGACAACAAACAAAACTAAATATCAAATATTTGTCTATTTATTCGGTTTTTGGATCGACTTTCGGTTTATAAAGCAGTTTATAAACGTGCTTTTGGTATTTTTATTCAATTGATATTTATCAATTTCTTCGGCGCCAGCCTATTATAAAGAGTAATGAAAATTCTGAGGACTCCTCAGAATTATATTTCCAAAAGTAAGCAAGCTATTATGGCTATGAAAATCTGTATTATCATTAAAAGTTTTTGCTTGTTTGACATCCAGAAAGAAGGCAACCGTTTTTTCAGATATTTGCTCGTTTAAAAGTAAATTTAGTTGAGCACGGATCATTTGTTCATCCGCGTTCTAAAACATACAACAAAGAGAACAGGGAAAGAAAACAGATAGATGTTTTGGTATATATAGAAGCAACACCTTCGTCCTCATGTAGAAAAATTGAGAAGGAAATTGGTGTGCAAAAAACTGACGGTCAGAGGATCTTGAAGAAATATAGTATGCAAATTTAATATAGTGCAACATTTACAACCTGGAGATGCCGAGAGCCGCGCACTATCTTGCCAGTGATATTTGCAACAAATCGATGCTAACGATTTATTTGGCAGACAAACGCTTCCTGTCTAGTGCGTTAATTTTTAATCGTCACAACACCAGGAACTGGCATAGTGAAAATCAGCATTTAATGTCTAAAAGGGCACAACAAGGACGCTTTGGAGTTGGGGTGTCATGTTTTATTTTGGGCAGACATACAGTTTATAGGATTTTAAAAACAGATCTTATAGCACGTAGATACTTAGAAATCCTTGAGGAAGTTATTTCAGAACTGCTATTACTAGAAATATTCCATTAGCCCAATATAATGCAGTTTACCTACAGCAAGATGGTGCCCCAAGTCACTACTCTACGCTCTTAAGTGATTTTCTTGATAATAACTTTCCTCAAAGATGGATAGATACCAACGGACCTGTTAGATGTCTCCACGATCTCCAGATCTCTCAAATTTAGATCTTTTTTATGAACCAAACGGGCCTATATACAAAATGAAATATATAAAACACGATATAACTGCATAACAGAACTTCGAGAGGCAATTTATTTAGCTTTTCAAATCTGCGAATGAGACTAATGGTTCTTTTTAACGCTATTCAAAGAATTACAAAAATGTGCCAATTTTGCATTAGAGAAAATGATCGTCAATTTAAACATCAACTTTAAATATTTGTTTTTTCTTTTTTTTAATAATGTTATTTTTTGTGTTTGTTATATTGTTACTTTATGCTATAAAACTGTTGTTACAAACTTACTGTTATTAAAAAAGCAATATGTAACTTTCAATTGTTTATTATTGTTATTCATGGCCTACTATTAAATTATGCATTTAGTTTCAGAAAATTGTCATTTATTTGCGTGTGTCTAAGAAAAAGTGCATACTAACATATAGTTTTAAAAAGATAAAAAAAGACAAATTTTATGGTCCATAGATATACAGGGTGTTCCAATTAAAAAAATAAAGTAGGGTTCGATAACTTTTTGACCTGACCCTGTATACTAATTCCGAAGGCGGACTTGAGTTGAGACGGGAAAAGATATATAAGAAACAGTTTTAACATTTTCGATAAGTTATCTGATAGATCAGGTACGAGGGGTGCCTGAAAATGCAATAATCTCAATTTAGCCATGTATCTTAAAAACTAAAAAAGCTATGGTAATTTTGTTAACGGCCTCTTTAGTTTTACGAAAAAGTAGCACACCGTCGCGAAAATCGCAACTTTCTATCCATAAAAATAATGGAGATACCCCGCAAAAGTACTCAGAATGGGACACCCTGTACGTCCAAAACAAATATTACATGCTTTAGAAGAATTTCACAACAAAATTCGTATTTGCCATGAATTTAACTGACAAGGTTTTGTAGAACTAATCTATGGATGATCCCCTTTTTTGTTTTATTTTTTAGTACTTATTCTCGTTCTTCATCATGTAAATTAAATATTTAAATGTTTAAGTGAGTCGATACATTCACCTGTATAAGGTAATTAAGAGGAGATACTGATTTGTTTATTACATTAGTGTAGTCATATAATATTATTTCTTGGAGTCTAGAACAATTATTAAATTACCTCACTTGTTACTATTTCGGTTTTTCACTTGTTTTTGCTCAATTTCTTATCACTATTAATAAAGAAATTTGTTTTATATTATATTTTTATACATTTTTTTATATCATTTATCGGAAAAGTCTTTAAATATATCTATATCTATGAAAAATTATATTTTTTTATGGCATGTTTTCTGAGATCTTATTTGTTTATATCTGTAGTGTTTCTTATACATATTTTCACACACTTTAAAAAATTCAGAATATTTTATTACAGTCGTAAAGTTTAACCACATTTAAACAAGTCGTAACTCGTTAATTTATACGATTTATTTCTGATCAACTATGGTTTGATTCATATTTGGATAATACAAGTAAAAAAATATAATATCTCTCAAAACTAGTGAAGTTGTGTAGGCGTTTTTCGCTAACGATCCTCTCGTTGTTATGTTAAAGTGGTGTATTATTTATTTATTATTATAATAACAACAAGGATATCGTTAAAGGAAACTATTTAGAATCTTAATATCAAGGAAATATCTGCGAACCAACGGAGTAGGTAAAGACTGATAATACGGGTTTCAAGCAGGACATAAAATCTATATGCGTCCTGAGAATTCAACAATAAAGTTGCGAAACGTGGACAATTTAAAAAAGACTTTTGTTTTTTTTACTGGATCCTAACCCCAAATAATACACGACTATCACATAAAAACAAGAGGATCGTTAACGAAAACCATTTAGAAACTTAATATCTGGAAAATATCTGCGGACCAACATAATAGGTAAATACTGATAATATGGGTTTCATGCAGGGCATAGAATCTATAGGTGTCCTCAGGATGCAACAATTAAGTTTCGAAACGTCGACAATTTAAAAAATGTCTTTTGTTTCTTTACTGGACCCTAAGAGCATCGTTAACGAAAACCATAGAAACATAATATCTGGAAAATGTCTGCGGACCAACGGAGTAGGTAAAGACTGATAATAAGGAGTTCATGCAGGATATAGAACCTATTTATGTGTTCTGAGGATGCAATAATAAAGTTGCGAAACGTCGACTATTTTAAAATTGACTTACCCCACTGTAACAAATCAACAAAAGATTTGTTAACAAAAACCCTTTAAAAATTTAATATCCAGCAAATATCTGCGGACCAACGAAGTAGGCAGACACTGATAATATAAGTTTCATACAGGATATATGATCTATATATGTGTCCTGAGGATGTACGCATTAAGTTTCGAAACATCGACAATTTAAAAAAAACCTTGTTTTTTTTTTACTGGATCTTAACCCCAAATAATACACCACTCTAACAATTTTCTTTTAACATTGTTCGGCCATATTTATCAAAATATTACCAGGTCATAACAATATAACCCCTAATTTTTGGTCAAAATTTGAAGTCAATCAGGTAAGTAGTATTTAAGCTATTGCGCGCACTGATAGACAAACCGACAGACGGACCGACGGAATTGATAAAACAATATTATTTGGCGCTAAAACGTAAAGATGTGGCCGCCGTTTTGTTCGGTCATCTTGAATAGTACCACTATTTTACTAGTTGATCCCTATACCACAATTAGTTATGGCACACAATTTGAAATTAAACCATTAAGCAGTTTTTTCATGCTGAGTTTTTAAATATTTTATTAAGCTGCCATTTTGTTCCACCATTTTGGATTCGTACCAAAATGTTACCAGTTGATTCCAAGATAATACTTGATCTTTTTGCAAAATTTCAGATTGAGAAACAGACAGACAGACAAACAGACCTCCGGAATTGAGAAAATATGTTTTTCGACATCTAGGTACCCTTCCCTTTTACGAGGAAAGCAAAAATTTAAATTCGCATATAAAGACTTTTATAGTCCAAGCAAAATTGACATTTTACATGGCAGTAATTTATATCCGAAAAAAAAATATAAATGGCCTCCGAGATATATCGTTCGTCCAATGTTACATACGGTATATCATCGGCACCTTTTCTAGCGCACCCTTTTTAGCTAGTTAAGGTTGAGGTTAGCTCTCCTTTAACCGAGGACGCTTAAAAAACTCAACCTATGTGGGTTAAATTGGAACGAAGAACCTCCCTCTGATGTTTTTTGTACTTGGACCTAGTATTAAAATGAAAGGTGCTCTGCTATCGAAGATAACAATTCCGCGTTTCGAAATATGTGCCTCTGTTTTAGTGGCAAAAATAATGTCTTTTGTTAATTATCTCAGTTAACATTTCTATTAGTAAAATTTTCGGTTATACTGATTTCGAGATTGTTTTATTATATTGGATCAAAACTCACTAGCACTGTTCGTGTTACCTGTATTTAGGAACCTATTTCGCCTCTTTTCTGGCCACTATGTGCGCTCCTCTGACAACCCGGCCGATATAGGCATGCGTTGTCTACTACCGGAAAAATTTGTGACCAAACCTATATGGTTTAACGACCCTGGTTTTACTATCTGACCTGGAAACTTTTGGATAATAATTAAAAATAGTTTTAGCTCTTACATCGTTTACTTCGTTTCAACACATTCTTTTCTATATTTTCCGCTCTATAAATATTGCTAAAAATAAACGTGATAGAAAACTGGATCTACTATCAGCTATTTAACTTGGTGAGGCTTTGTTGATATATATAAATGTTCCCAGCAACATTATTTTAAAAGCGAGATTGCTGGTGAGATTTTTTGTAAACCTCTTCGTAAGTTAAATATTTTTATTGATCCTGTAGGGATTTTACGTATTGGCGGCCATCTTAAGTTTTCAGCACTAAATTACGTTTTATTTTGTTATCGTTTTGTGGACCCGGCAATGTCCTTTACGTTCCCTTGTCATTGTCACTGTTTTGCTAGATAATAATGGACTAAATTAATAGATATATTGATAAAATACAAAAATTATATTATTTATGAAAAATGCAACAAATGATACAACAGAACAGAAAAATTGTAAAGGCACTTACCCGTTACTACCTTCGGTTATCAACGAATATTGTCCTCTGAGGTGCTTCAATTCTGGAGACCTTAGGCTTTTAAAGCTTCAATACTACGGTATACTCTTCAGCTTAAAAGTAATACCGCTGACAAATCGAAGATTCTTTCGTACTACTACGCCGCCGACATTCCGCTTCTTTATAAAGTGTCATTAGAGAGCGGCGAGTGAATTTAAAAAACGCGGAATATTTAAATAGGAAATTTTGACCTGCTTAATTTAATACAAATTATAAATACAAATTAATGATTATATAAATCCCGAAGTTCCTAGCAACCCTTCTCATAAGCCCTGGATGAAGGATTGAATAGAGCTTTTCGCTTCAGTCTGCTCATACAGATTATTAGGGGATTATGGTAATCTAGGGTCAAATCTGTCAAAAAATCGCATCATCGGTCAGCAAGTTCTGACAGATAATGAAGAATGTTGCAACCTTCTAACATTGTTAGAATTCTTTTCAAATTCTCGACTTTTAATCGCTATAAGTTTTGACCCTGAGGATGTTAATCCGATAAGTCCTCAGTTTTTAACGACGGAACACCTTTCATCCTTATCTAGCGCATACAACGCGATTTTTGGCAGCGTTGATACCAACAATATTTACGGGCCAAATGGGACGACCCAATGACTTACCCTAAAGTAAGAACGTTTGTTTTAATTAAAACCGATAATGCTATCCATGCAATTGGTCTCTCGCCCGCATTGTGTCTTTGCAGTTTGGTTTTGATGATAAAGCTATGCCCTTTACCTGTGCAACTTTAAGAGCTAAAACGCTACTAGTTTTTTTTGCTTAGTTGAAAATGCATACGCCGGTCTGGATGTTTCATATTTATTTCATTAAAATGGCAATGATAGAATATATTTGAAATTGTTTATTTTATTTCTCTTGTTTCCCCGGGCCCGACGTAATTTTTACTGCCATGTTACATCATCGAATCATCGACCAAGATGAGCTTGTCTGGTGAGTCCTGACTTATGTAATGTGGGGATATTGTTATTCGTTTAATTGTTTTGGCTTATATTTGAAGGCCACGCATTATATCCTGTCACATTTATATTTCATTTAATTTTGGTTATCTAAAATATATATTAATTCAAATTCCAACGATTTTTCACCTGTCTCTGGGTAATTTTTGGGTGCAGAATCCAAAATAACCTTCAGATTTCATCTATCTGTTATAGTAGTCGGACATCATGTGGCTAGCCCATCGCCCATGCTATCGATCTTCCATCATTTTATTATCCTGATAGAATCTTTCTCCACGTTCTCCACTTACCTAGGTTTTCGGGAAAGCGATCTAAGTCATTGCAAAGGCAGTGAAATTTTATACTCATGTTACAACCGAGAACATTAAAGTTTGAAAGTATAGTTTCTACTAACTCTATGTAGATCTCTTCCTTATGGTTTCCAAGAAAATGTTGCACTACTTGAACAAATGAACACCAAACGGTAGAATCAATCTCGTTCATTGATTTGGTAAATTGGGGATCTGCCTTATTTGTGGGCTATTTTTGAAGGCTTTTAGTTTTCCGTACTACAAAGTCAATTTGGACTTAAAGCTTAAAGTAAGATTTCTCTCTCTCAGCCAAAGGTTCGTTGATTAGGTTTGGTTTTATTGGAACCATGACATTTCTTCAAGGCCAATTTCTGTTAACCCAGAGCTGGTTCTTAGCCCTGCGGTTCTAAAAACATGAAACACAAGACTATTTTGTATATCCAGTTTGCTGTCCAAGGAGGAAGTTAATAATTTTTAGATCAACACAAGTAGTTATAATAGGGGAGCGCCTCCTCCTCCTCCTCTCCCTCTCTCTCATGTCCCTCATTCTTAACTTCCTCCCCTTTTATTCTCATTCGCATCATATTTTTTAATTTTTTCTCTTTGTTCTCCCACATTTGATTTTGCATTCTTAAGTCTTATAAATAGGTGCATCAAGATCATTTTAGTATGTTAAGGTACGAGTGACTGTTAAAAGAAAAAAATCTGTTGAATAAATCTATTAATAATAATATTAAAATAAAATGAGTGAATCAATTGGAGAAAGAAATCGATCCATTCCGCTTCAGACAATTAGCCTCGAAGAAATTATACCAGGAGTTCAAGAAGAAAATATACCATTAGTTCGAGAAGAAAATAATGGGATTGTTTTAAAAAATTTGAATAAAACTGAGAGTGAAGAGAAAAAAGTGTTTTGTGCTATTTGTTTTGAAATAATCGAATATTATGATTCATGTAGACCAAATACATGTTCCCACATTTTTTGTTTAAAATGTATTTTAAGATGGAATGATGAAAATGGTTGTTCTATAATGGTAAACAATTGTCCTGTATGTCGCACTAGATATTACTATTTGGTACAAATCTTCAAAGATGTAATTAGACATCATTTTGTTGTAATTTTAAAAAGAGGATAATATTTTTTATAATTTGTGTTTGTGAAAACTCTGGTAACAAATAATTTTGTAAAAAAAGTAAATGTAAATATATATAATAATTGACACACATTTTTTCCTTTTCCTATATTGAAACGACAACAATGATCTAACAAATTTTTTAATACATACTAATTTTCACATTACATAACAAAACAATTGTTATGGGTTTACACAAAAAGTGCCACGCCCTAAAATGGCACCACTTTTGCAAATGGAAGCTTAAATTTTCTTATGGGAATTTACTAATAATATTAATATAATTTGCATCAAGTAAGAGAAAACTCAATTGAATACAGAAACAAGCGTTAACAAAATGTTATGCTAATATATGAGTGCTTCTAGTGGCAGTTGACATAATCGACACTTTTTTTACATATGATTAGCCATTTCATTTACAAATACAGTGTCAGATGTTAAAATAAAAAGAAGTATTTTGCATATAGCAATGAAAATATATAACCGCTTATAGTAACAGTTGACATTTTTTAAAATTAATATTGTTGACATATTCTACTTATTATCTTTACAATTTATGTTTAAAATTAATATTTTTGATATAATCTACCCATTACGTTTATAACCTATATTTAAAATTAATATTGTTGAAATAATCTACCCATCACCTTTACAAACTATGTTTATTATTAATATTTAACAACATAATTTTCTATCTCTTTTTTTTCATTTTTGTTGCAGTAAAAGCAAGCATGTTCAGGAATTAGTAGAAAAAGATGTATCCTACAAATAGCACAATGTAAATCAGAAGCACTAACAACATAGGCTCTTTTGTAGTGGCAGCTCACATGATCGGACTCCCCTCTCCGTAAATATCTCATGTGAATTGCACTACAAGGAAGGCAAATAGCAAATGTTCCTAGTCTTCGACTTTCAATTTTAGAGTAGCTTTGTATAACACATACATCTTTTTCTTCAAAATTATTAAATAATTCACTAGCCCTAAACTTGCTTACTTTTACGTCAGCCTCGGTTCCTAAATTTAGTAGTTGTCCATCCATGTCCACTCCTTCGTCAATTTCCTGATCATCTTCCTCCATCTCTTCTTCTTCCTCCTCAATATAATTAATGTCGATGTTACATCAGAATGATCTTCTAACAAGCCTAGATGATTTGTCCAAAAATGAATGTTTATAAGTGATGGAATCGCCTTCCAAGTTAATAAAAATTTCTTTTCTTTCTTCAATTTGAGCGGCGTTCTCCACATTATTTTCTTCAATTTGGTCAGCGTTTCCAATCATATTTTCTGCCATCGTTAGGAGCTTTAGATTTAGATAGATATATTTGATAAAAAACAATTTTGGTTATAGCTTATAAAATAATATCGACAACTGATATTACAGCGAATGATACTGTATGATCGTCGAGTGGATGTTCTTAAGTATATATCCCATCAACCACCACTTTTACTACCTGCAATACTTAAGTTTTTTTTTTTTTTTTTTTTTTTTTTTTGTTTCTTTTTTCGCTGTCCCTTTCCCTGTCAGTTTCCTCGGGGGGGGCGGGGGGCTTTGCCCCCCTCCCCGCTCCGCCAACCCCCTTAACCCCCCTCACCCTTACCTTATCTTCTTTCTCTCCCTTCCTTTTTTCTCTTTTTTATATGTTTCTCCTCTTTCCTTCCTTCTCCTTTTTCCTTCCTTCTCCTTTTTCCTTCATTCTTCTTTTTCTTTCCTTCTCCTTTTTTCTTTTCTTCTTTTTTAATCTAACCTAACCTAACCTAACCTAACCTAACCTAACCTAACCTAACCTAACCTAACCTAACATAACCTAACCTAACTTAACTTAACCTGAAGAGGGTAGCCCGAAATTGGGGAACCGGGATTTTAGTCTCGGAAATTCAGGGGTCCGGGGGGGGAAGGTTGTTGATCGGCTTGGGAAAGTGGTTTTTAGAGATTGTCGTTCAACTTTAAGTAGGACACATGTGATTAACTTTTGCATATAAAATCGCCTCAGCGAAAAGACGAATGCAATTGATTTCTGCATTCACACTGTGCAGAGCTCGCGAGTTTTCTGGTGTTTACATTGTGTCTATTTGGTAAATTTTTATTTTTATTTCTAACATTTTTATTTGGCAAGATTTAATTCTTATATATATTGGTGACATTTTTATGTACATTTGTGGCATTTTTATTTGTTATTACGATTTTTTTCATAATGGACAATTTTTTGGCATCGAGTAGCAAAATAATTGACAATGACTTTGACTTATACACATGTACTCAAATGCAGAATTTTGCAAACCAACAAAACAATGAAACAGACGTATTTACAACTAGTCAACAACAAACTATTCAGGACTTGAATGAAATTATTTATAATAGCCAAGTTCAGAATAATGCCAACAAACACAACAACGAAAAATATTTATTTACAGCTACTCAACAACAAACTCTTGACGATCTTAATGACATTATTGACAACAAAACGGACTTAATTACAACAAAAACTAAACAAACTCTTGAAGAACTGAATGACATTGACGAAACTGAAAATTCTAGCTGTGAGGATATTGTTTGTTTTCAAAAATCTAATCCAAATTATTTAACATTAAAATCGCCAATTAATTCTCCGAGACCAATTTGCTCTCCCTTTTTGTTTAGTGAAAATTCTGATTCGGAAGAAGAACAAATTGATCAAAATTTAAGTTTGGCTATTTGTCCTACTAATTCACCATATGATATTGTAAATTCTGATTCGCAAGAAAAACAAATTGATCAAAATTTAAGTTCGGCTATATCTTCTATTAATTCACCATATGCTATTGTAAATTCTGATCCGCAAGAAAAACAAATTGATGCAAATTTGACTTCGGATATTTCTCCTAATAATTCACCAGTTGAACAAAATTCAATTTCGAAACCATCATTTATCATTAAAAAAAAATTTAAAATTAATAAAAAAAATAAAAAACAAATAGCAACCCTTAAGTGTCTGGGTTTCGCTATTCAAAATTTAACTAATTTGATCACAATTAAAAAGGGAGACGAAAGTACGGTGAATTATGTTAAACAGGCCTTTGACAAATTAGTTGACTCATTTGAAGAAATGGATTCATAAAGTCAATTAATTTCTATTGCTTTTTTCAAAATTTGACTATAACTAAATAAAAATGCACAATATTAATTTTATTATTATACAAAGAACTTCAAAAATGCAATTGCTTTTTTCAAAATTTGACTATAACTAAATAGAATTGCACAATATTAATTTTATTATTATTATTATTATGCAGAAAACTTCAGAAATGCATAAGTGTGTAACATGTAATAAAGTCTTTACTAGAAAGGATAATTTACTGCGACATATTAAAAAACATGTTAACGGAAATTCCACAAAACTCAACAGTTGGTTGAAAAAACCAAAGCTTGTTAAAGGTAAGAACATTTTATTTTTCATGTCATATTTTGTAAAATATTTTGTAAAATATTTTTTTCTTAATTTATATAGATTCTACAAATATTGTAAAATATTGTAAAGAATGCAAGAAAAATATAAACCAAAGTCTATGGGGTGGACATCTTCGATCTAGTGTGCACAAGAACAATTCCAAAATAGGCTTGGAGGAAGGTGTTGAAATTATCAAGTCAGCATTCAGGGAACGAATAATATCTTATAGGATTTCCTCACACCAAAACTTCATAAATGTGAAAGAATATTTTCAACATTTGGAATACAAAATTGCACATCTAATAGATCAAGAACTGCAGAAACATAAATGTATCAAGCTAAATATGGAACTGTTCGGTTTCTATTTTAACCCCAGCAGCGACAGCTATGATGTCAAATCTTTTAATGCGCCGTTCCAAGTCATTTGCCAGGGATATCAGAAAAAAGAACTGTTAGAGCAAATCTGCACCATTATTGACCAGAAAGCTGACGAATTTGCAGAAAGAGATTCAGGTAAAGAATTTATTTTCGATTTTACAACAGCAACAAAAAAAGTAATTTTTTAATTTTTACGTTGCAGGATGGGCTTTGATGAATTTACTTCATTTGGAAATTAATGTTAACAAGCACAATCCGCTGAGAGCCTCATCTTTTATCGAACTTCCTCAAGAGATCAAGAGACGTCAAGCTGTGATCAACATTAGGAATGATGACAACTTTTGCTTCGCCTGGGCAGTTGTGTCTGCTCTTCACCAACCACGCGGATTAGATTTTGAAACTTCATCCTACCCACACTACTCTTCTGTTTTGGATATGTCAGGTATAGAATTTCCAATGTTGCTAAAGAACATTAAGATTTTTGAAGAAAAAAATAACATTTCTATTAATGTATATGGATTAGAAATTATAAATCCTAAAAAGGGGTATGAAGTAATTGGTCCACTTTATTATTCATCGAATAAAAAAAATCAACATGTCAATTTATTGTTAATAAGTGATGATGATGAAAAAACTTTTCATTATTGCTATATTAAAGATTTATCAAAACTAGTTTCTGCACAAATTTCTAAACATCACGGAAAAAAATATATTTGCGATGGTTGTTTACAATATTTCCCTACAGAAGAAAATTTATTACAACACAATAGCTATGATTGTGATCATTTACGAATTAACCTACCTTCTAAAGAATTAATAAAAGATAAGTTTGGAAACTATTCATATGATAATATTTTGAAATTTGTAAATTATCATAAACAAATGAAAGTTCCTTTCGTGGTGTATGCAGATTTTGAATGCATTTTAAAGCCTTTAAATAATGACAATGTTGATAAAAATCCTAATACTTCATACACCTTAAAACAATATGAACATATTCCACATTCATTTGCCTATTACATTAAATGTTCCTTCGACGATAATTATTCTAAATTTGAAAAATATAGAGGTCAAAATTGTGATACATTATTTATAAATTCTTTAGAAAGAGATGTGTATAACATATACAATAAATATTTAAAGGCTCCTAAAAAAATGATCCCTTTGAACGAACTGGACAAAATTTATCATAACTATGAAAAAGTTTGTCATATTTGTAATAAACCTCTTTTAAATGACAGGGTTGCAGATCATTGTCATATAACCGGTCTTTATAGAGGTCCAGCTCATTCACTCTGCAACATAAATTACAGAATACCTAACTTTATTCCAGTTATATTGCATAATTTGCGTAATTATGATTCTCATCTATTTCTTAAAAAATTATGCTTAAACAAAGAACAACTAACAGTTATCGCACAAAACAAGGAAAAATATATTTCATTTGAAAAGCTTATTCATGTGGATAACTATTTTGATAAAAAGACACAAAAGGCTAAGAAAAAAAATATATCATTAAGGTTTATTGATTCTTTTCAATTTCTATCCCATTCTTTATCAAAACTCTCTGAAAGCTTAAAAGATGAACAATGTAAGGAAATAAAAAAAATTTTCAATGATGAAGAAAGATTTAAACTTATTCGGCAAAAAGGTGTATTTCCTTACAGTTATATTGATGATTATTTAAAATTAGAAGAAACAAATTTACCTCAGAAAGACCAATTTTATAATACTTTAACGGATGAGCACATCAGTGATGCAGAATACCAAAGAGCTGTAAAGGTTTGGCAATTGTTTAAATGTGAATCTCTTGGTCAATACTCCGACGTTTACTTACTCTCTGATACTTTACTTTTGGCAGATATTTTTGAAAATTTTAGAAGCACTTGTTTATCCACATATAAGCTCGATCCAGCTCATTTTTACACTTTTCCAGGTTTATCCTGGGAGGCGTGTTTGCGTTATACTGGAATAGAGTTAGAATTGTTAACTGATCCAGATATGATACACTTTTTCAAAAAAAGCGTTCGCGGTGGTGTGAGCTCTTGCATTTGTAGAATATCTGAAGCTAATAACCCATTTCTTTTAAATTTTGATCCTTTAAAGCCAACTAAATACATAATTTATTATGATGCAACAAATTTGTATGGTTATGCAATGTCACAGCACATTCCAACGGGAGATTTTGTTTGGTTAACAGATAAAGAAATCAATGATTTAAATATTATGAATATTTCTAAAAAATCTAATAAGGGATATGTTTTAGAAGTTGATTTAGAATATCCTACAAGTCTACATTCCTATCATAACGATTTTCCGTTTTGTCCAGAAAACTTTAAACCGCCAAATTCTAAATGCATAAAATTAATACCCAATTTAAATGATAAATCAAAATATGTTATTCACTATCAATTATTAAAACAATGTTTGGAACATGGACTCAAGTTAACTAAAGTTCATAGAGTTTTACAGTTTTCTCAATCTGATTGGTTGAAAAAATATATAGACTTGAATTCAAGATTAAGAAATGATTCAAAGAATGAATTTGATCGTAATACTTACAAGTTGGCAAATAATAGTATTTATGGCAAGACTATGGAAAATGTTGATAGGAGAATTGACGTAAGACTTGTTACAAAGTGGGAAAAAAATAGAAGAAAAGATGGTGCTGAGAATTTAATTGCAAAACCATATTTCAAGGACTTAACAATATTTTCTGAAAACTTGGTAGCTATTCAAATGCAAAAGATTCAAGTTACTTACAATAAACCAATATATGTAGGCTTCTCAATATTAGATATATCTAAAACTGTCATGTATGATTTCTTTTATAATTTTTTAAAACCTTTTTATCAGGAAAATATTTCACTTTTATACACCGATACCGATTCGTTCATTTTAGAAGTCACAACTCCAAATATTTATTCTGACATGATAAAAAATATTCACAAATTTGACACATCTAATTATGAATTTAATAATATTCATGAAATGCCTATTACAAAGTCAGTTATAGGAAAATTCAAAGATGAATATGCTGGTGAACCCATTACTGCTTTCTTTGGTACTGGAGCAAAAGCATATTGTATTAAAACGGAAAACAGTTTAACAAAAAAAGCAAAAGGTGTTAAAAAAAGTGCAATTAAAAAGCAGTTGGATTTTATTCATTATAAAGATGTTGTTGAAAATCATTCTAAAACCTTTTGTTCAATGTATGTTTTTCGATCTAGACAACATACAATTTTTACAGAGTTAATTAATAAATTGGCTTTGAGTTCCGAAGATGATAAGCGGTATAAAATTCCCTATAGTTCTAATACATTAGCTTGGGGACACCAAGATATTGCTTTGTATCAATGGAATGCAGAACATGAAGATTTAGATATATTTATGTAGATATTATAAGGTATTTAAATTTGTTGTTTTTGAAACCAAAGTTAGTCTTCATAAGTCTTTCACAAAATGTGCATAGAAACTTTTGACAAAGAAATTGATAACAGTTATTTTAAAACATATGAAAAACGACTTTCCACTTTTAAAAAATGGAAAGGAAAATTGAGACCAGAAGTGTTAGCTGGAGCTGGCTTTTACTATACTTCAATCAATGATATTTGTAAATGTTTTTATTGTGGTATTGAAATTTTTGATTGGTTAAGTTATGATGATCCTATTGTGGAGCATAAGAAATTTGCTAGGAATTGTGATTTAAATAACTGTTTATGGAAAAATAGGAATCGAATAATTGTAACCATTCAAAATAAGTCTTCAAGCTACACATTTTATATAGTATTATTAATATCCTTATTTATGAACTTTTACATATATTTAAATTAAGTATTTTATTGTTATTTTTTTACAACTGCTTTTGCTTTCGTGGTGAAAGTATCTGCTTAATATTAATAAATTTGGAATATAATTATTAATTTGTTTTAATGACTATCAGTAGATCTCAATTTATTCTTCTTTATTTTATTTTCCAAAATGTTTTTTATGTTCATCATCCCCCTGGCGTAACACAGTGTGAAATATGTTTTTCTAATAAAACAGACGTCACTCTAAGTAAATATTGTAAATTTATGAAAATTGGATTAATTAACAATAGTACAATTAGTTGGATGGAACGAATAAATGGAAATGAAAATGCAAGTAAATTTTTTAAAATTTTGTATCATTATCCAAATCGATCTATTTTTGATACAAATTGGATAGAAAGGTTAGAGTTTAAAAATAATCAGTTACAAATTTTAACCCCCAACTGTACCAATTATTATGACGGATTCAAAAATTATTACTTTTCCATCATTAGTGTTACATTAAACTTTGCATTATTTTTATACATTACCATTTTAATTATTTATCTTTATTACAAATTTCAAACTGGAAATCTATTTTTTCATTAATCCATTTTAATCGAAAATTTAAAGAAAGTGGGGATGAGAATATTTAAGTACAAGAATAACACAATATGTTTCAGTCTCGTTTAGTCATTATGAACAACGCCGTGGTTCATAAACCTTTGGAAACGCTTCTTAATTCAAAAATTTATTTTTTAAATAATTCTTTGTCAAAATTTGTTCTTGTTGGCATTAGTTTAAATGATTTTTCTCCAAAAATTGTAATTGGTGGAAAAACTGGATTTTCAATCGCACTAACCGAAGAAAATTGGAAAGACATTTGTGTTCATCAAGGTATTGTAAACAATTTCTACTTTCCTCAAGTTGATCAAACCAGTGTGAATATAAACAACATTCATCTGCAGGTTCAGAAAATAAATGATACCCCTGTTCTACAAATTACAAAAGGCCCACACTTCATATACTTAGGACAAGAGTCTTTGGACAATTTGTGGCGATTAAAGGAAATTATTGATTATAGATTATCTATACTTAAAAGGCAAGAATTCAATACATATTTCAAAATATTTCAAAATAATATTTCATCTGATTGTGGCGACTTGTGTACGCATGTTTATAATATAATAAGTCCAACAGAAAATCCTAACAGTGAAAATGTTTCAACTATGATGGAATTACTTGCTTTATATCCTGAACAAATGGAAAACAAATTGAAGCAAAATGGAACAAAACGAAAATATTACGAAGAAAACAATGAAAATGGATCAAAAAGAAAATATTACGAAGAAAACAATATCTTTTCTGGAAGAGAACAATAAGGTGCATGTGTTAGTGAAGTGGAGCTTTGCTTACAGACAAGCCCGTAGGAGTAACTTTCAGATGTGGTACTTAGATAGACTCCGTTTTGAAAAAAGAATAAATGATTGTAAACTTATTCTAGATTCGATATTATCTGAGGAACATAGAAATAAAATATATTTGACACGTTTTAATAAAAATTGTATTTGATGTTTTACTTAATAAAATTTTAGTTTAGTAAATGTGAATTTTATTTGAAATTAATTAGCACATTAAGACTTTGTAATTTGTATCAGCTAAAGCATAAAGTGAGGAACAGAAATAAAACAAATTTAACTAAAATTTAATTTCAATTTAATTAAACAATATTTTTTTTATCAATCCATGTATTATATTTTTTATCAAGTCCTAACCATTTCACATAAACTTTGTTTCCTTTCCTTCTCAAAATCTTCTCAAAATCTTCTCAATAAGATACACATCGGTATGCTTTACTTTTAGTAATTCTTGCTCATAAAAACCACCCAGAATGTCCTGATTATCTTCGTCTTGAATTAAATATGTCCAAGGGTTTGTCATCTTAACTTCTTTAATGTGGAATATCTCATTTGCCCAATTTGGTGTGTAACCTTTTGAAAATGCCTCTCGATGCTTGCTTATTCGTACGCGATCACCCACTTTAAACTTTGGAGATTTTATATCTAACGTTTTAGCATGAGTAAATGCAGATTTCAAGATTCTATTTTCATTTGTTTTATTTACTTGTTTTGGCTTCATTCCTATTGAAGAATGTTTTGTATTGTTATAATCTTTTACAATATCCGCTAATATATTAAACCATTTGTAATTTCCTTGAATGCTAAATATTTTCCACATATTATTCTTTAAAGTCCTGTTCACTCTTTCTACTATACTCGCTTTCAAATTGGAAAACGTGCTATAATGGTTAATTCGAAATTGTTGCATCAAATTTTGAAAATGTACATTGAAAAACTCTCTCCCTCTATCCGTTTGCAAGTTTTTTGGTGGAGTTTTTGCACTGATTAATATTTTTTTCATTGCCGCTGTTACGTCTTTTCCAGATTTAGATTTTAACGGTTCGGCCCAAACATACTTAGAAAATACATTTATGGTAATCAAGATATATTTAAATCCCTTATTAAATTTGGCATAGGGTAACATTTCAACCAAATCAGCTTGAAAAAGATCATTTAACCCTTTCACTACCACCCTTCTGCGTTTGTAGTTTTTTCTAGCAGGTTTATGTAATTCATTAACGACTTGTTGTTTAACGGTTGTCATGACAACAAACTTGTTTATTCAATTTTAAGGAAGTTCACTTTCTATGTTTTGTAATAATTCGAAATATAACTTTTATATGTTTTTTCCCATTCATTCAATTTATCAATTTGTATTGTATAACTTTTTTCATTTAAAATTTTACTAATTTTAGTAATCTCCTTTTCTAACGCATTAAAGGATTTTTTTATCTCTCCAGTTAAGAAAGTAGTTGATCTACTATCACTATTTTTTAATTCCTCCTCTGTTTTATTTAATTCTTGTTCTAATTTCTTAATTACACTGGACATTATATTTTCCAAGGAAATATATTGTTGATTTTCTTCCAAAGTGAGTTGGTCAATTGTTCTACTGTTAAGAATGCTATTTTGATTTCTTTTTTTTTCATCATCTAACCTTTTTATAAAAGTTCTTAATTGTTTAATTTTTTCCTTGTGTTTTTCAATTATTACTTCTCTTATATTTGTTTCCATTATTTTATTAATTTTGTTGATATCATCACTTAATTTTTTGTCTTCCTTTTTAACATGTTCATTTAAAAATTGCAAATCTTTACTTATTTGATTTAGCGTTAGCAACTGTTTATTAACGTTTTCAATTGAGGTATAGCATCCTTTAATCTGGTTTTCATACTTTAAAAAATTTTCATCAAAAACCTTAAGCTTTTTAGCAAAGATTTCATTATTTGTTTCATTTTCACCTAATCTCCTTTTTAAATTATTAATGTCACTTATTCTCTCTTGATTTTGTTTTGACATATGGCGTCCAAATTTATCAACTGTCATGTTGAGCTTTCATTAAACAATAAATATGATTATATTTGATAGCTGTTATTTATAGTATTACTTTATCTTCTCTTAATTCTTCAATAATAGAGATAATCTCGTTACTATGAGCATTATTTCCCGCATCACTTGATGAAATTAATAAACGTAGCCTATCAACAATTTCGTTAACATTATTCCAGTATACATAGTCTGTATTTGATCTGTTTGTTTTCAAAATTAATCCCTTTCCTGTAGATTTGGCTCTAGTTGTTCTAAACGGAGGTTTTGGTTTGTTAAATGCTGTAACTAATCTTGGCAAGGTTTTTGTCTTTGTAATCCCCTTTCTTTGTAAATATGGTCCTATTATTGTAACATATTTGTGTGATGTATTTCCTTGAACTTGTTCATTTGAATCAAAATTCCTACGATATACATTTGTTTTAGCTAGAATGTTCATGTAATTATCTAAATCTTCCTTCTTATAACCTTTCGGTTCTTTTTTGAAAAGCAATTCGTATAAACCTGGCGTGCCTGTGTACGTTATTCCTCCCACTTTAATGTCTTTTCCAATAATTTCTACCGGTATCTGTGTTAAACCAAAAGAAAACTTATCCGTTTCGAGGTCATGAACTATTCCATAATAATGGTCAAATTTATGTTGTGTATCTTTCACACCCTCATCAATATATGATCTGGGTAATTCATGAAAATCTGCTAAGTAATCTTTATATGATGGTGTACCAACATAGGTTTGAATTGTTTTTCTAGTTTGTTCCAATATGTCTGACAAGTTTAAATTTGTTGTTGTGTCACTAGAAGGATCTGAAGTTTCTGCTATAACAGTTGATGACAATGGTTGTACTACAGGAGAGGAAGAAGTGATACTACTGTCATTTAAAAATGTTGGTAGTTCTGTAGGGAGTGACGGAGTTTTTCCTGTTTTCTGAATATTTTTCGTCGGAGTTGATGTTTTATAAAGCTTTGTAGGTGTTTTGAAATCTTCATACTTTGAAACTCTTTCTTCTTTTAAATCGAATGGTTCGGATTTACCAATACTTGAAATTAGCTGTTTAAGTGGTTGTGTTATTGGTCTATAAGTTTGTTCTAATTCGGACTGAGCAGTAGAAGTAGCTAATTTCAAGCTTTGATATTTCTGCTTCACGGCTTGTCTCGATCTTATTAATTCTCGAGCTAAACGTTTATCCATGCTGTACAAGTTTTAAATGAAATAAAACTGCAAATTTTTTACTTTTATAAATATATAAAGGAATCGAATTTACTCCTATATCTGCCGTGATTTACTTCACAATCTTTGTCAATTACAAGAAAGCCATATGGATCCATCCAACAGTTAGCACAAATATTTTTAAACTGATCAAATGTCATATCCAATATACAGTGGTCATTATATATATGTTTTAAACTCAAACAGTCCTGTTTAAATAAAATTAATAAGTTTGCATTTTCTCGAATTAGACGTTTAAGGATTGAGGAATATCCTTGAAAAATAAAAAAACAATCGGTGTTTCTATGCCTTCCATGCGTGAAATAGTCCCTAATAATAGATTGATTATGACAAGGAATATCATCAAAAATGATAACGGAATTTGGCTTTATCTCATGAGGTGAAATAATGTTCTCATCGCTATCATATTCAAAGTATCCAATTTCTTTCATAGGTTTTAACAACTTTCTTAAATATTCATATTTTGGTTGATCTAATGACTTTGAATAAACATAGACATTTTCAAACCTAATTCCATTTGGATGCTCGAGCAGTGTAAACATAACGTTGGTTTTACCGCTACCACTGCAACCAACTATAAGCCCTCTTTTTGAACCACCGCAAAATAAGTCACCATGCTTTCTCAACTGTTTACTTAAAATTTTTTCATCATGATTATTTACTGGTAATGAGAATTTTTGTTTTTCAATCCTCATTCTTAATCACACTAGTAAATATTTTTAGCTGTAAAAGTATTTATACCAGAAAAATGTCAATGTGCTTTTAGTATAAAAAGAACTTCAATGACTGTGGGTCGCCATAAGTTGAAAAAAACTATTAAAACACGTAATAGAAAAGGCTCTGGTTTAGTAAATAAATTAATTAGCAAACTACCTTTCGAAGTTCATATACCAGGATATAATAATTGTGGTCCCGGCACCAACTTGGAAAAAAGATTAACTAGAGGTGACGTTGGTATAAATCCATTGGATTCCGCTTGCAAAGAACATGATATATCTTACTCTCAGACTGAAGATTTATCAAAAAGACACATATCTGACCAAATATTAGAAAAAAAAGCCTGGGATAGGGTAAAAGCTAAAGATTCTTCTATTGGTGAAAAAATTGCAGCTTTAAGTGTTGCAGGAATAATGAAGGGTAAAAGAAAGTTCGGTTTGGGATTAAAAAATACAAAAGGGGGTAAACTTAAATTGAGAAAAAAACGTATCATTCGAACACCCAAAAAAATTGGAGGATTTCTACCTCTTTTGTTTCCCATTCTTGGCGCCCTGGGTGCACTAGGTGGAGGCGCGGCAGAAATTGCTAAGGCAGTAAATGATGCTAAAGCAGCTAAACAGCAACTAGAAGAAATACATAGACATAATATTGCAATGGAAAATGCTTCTAAAGAAGGGAAAGGATTATATATTAGACCATATAAAGGAAAGGGACTATTTATTAGACCTTATAAAGGAGGATCCGTCAAAATGAAAGCAATCAGACAAAAAAAAAACTCAAAATAAGTTTTCCAAAAAGAGCACTTACGAACAATGATATTATTAAATATGTAAAGTTGTTAAAAATAACTGGCTTTAGAGGTGTTTTTATGGTCGATGAACTTCCAAAAAAAATTAATCTGAAAGAATGTGGTATTGTAAATTTGGATAAAAAACAAAATAAAGGATCTCATTGGACTGCTTATATTAAAAATAACAAAAATGTAATATATTTTGATAGTTATGGAAATTTAAAACCACCTTTTGAACTTCTCAAATATTTTAATTCGAATGGCAAAGTGGATGTATTTTATACTTATGAAAATAAACAAAAATTTAATTCATATAACTGTGGTCAACTATCCCTAAAATTTTTGCAAAAAAATATATAAACTCATTATTTATTGTAATATCTCATTCATAAATAAACTGCAATGTCTACCACAATTGCCATATCAGGAAACAGTTCTGTTTTGTCTGCTGATTTTAATCCGCCCATATATTTAGAGGATGAAAAACAATATTACCTGGGTTTAGCTGATTTTGAAACGTTTATGACTATCCCCAATATAAAAGAAGGATATAATAAATTTTATATAGATAAAAAAGTAATTGTTATTCCCGACGGAACTTATGACATTACAGATATAGAAATATACATAAGAGAAAGTATAGAAGATTTATTTCCGAATGAAAAAATTTTTTTTCTTTTAAAAGCAAATGTTAATACTCTAAAAACTTTTTTAATGTGTAGTAGAATAATTGATTTTACCAAGGAAGATTCGATAGGAAAAATGTTGGGTTTTAATAGCAGGATACTAGAAGCTATGAAAGAGGAAGAATCAGATAATGTTGCAAAAATAACTAAGGTGAATGCTATTTGTATTGACTGTAATATTTGTGTCGGTTCTTACAATAATGGTAAACCTGTTCATATTATTCACCAGTTTTATCCAACTGTAGCTCCAGGGTATAAAATAGTTGAATCTCCTTTGCCCATTTTGTATTTTCCAGTTAGCGTCAAAGCAATTAACAATATAACAGTTAAAATAGTTGATCAAGACGGAGAACTTATCAGTTTTAGAGGAGAAACTATAACAGTAAGGTTACATTTACAAACAAGTGAAATATAAAATGGTTGTTAGATATAATAGAGCCCTTGGGATGAGACTTGCCCCTACCACTATCAACAAAGTAAAAACTTATAAAAAGAAAAAGCCTAAACAACAGTTCAGTATCAAATCCAACACCAACAAGTTAAGACGAGATAATCGTAAATTTCTCACATCCTTGGGTTTCACTGTTTTAAAATAATGAACATATTAAACGTAAACGAAAAGCTTTATGTAGACAATTCCATCGTCAGTTCTGAGCTTCACACATATCAACCATATATTTCTTCAAAATTCGATTACAATGATGAAATAAGGATCCCAATTCAAGAACTCGATGCTTACACTCTACCATCAGATAGTTTACTTTATATCGAAGGAAAATTAACTAATACAGAAGGTAAATATAAGAAAGAATTGCTATTTATTAACAATGGTATAGCCTTTTTGTTCAGAGAAATCCGCTATGAACTAAACGGAATTACTATAGATTCAATAAGAAATGTTGGATTAGCATCAACCTTAAAAAGCTACCTTTCTCACAATACCAACGAAAGTTTAAAACTGGAAAATGCAGGTTGGTTTCCACATCGGAAAGAAGGTGATACAATTTTAGTTGATAATGATGGAAAATTCTCCGTATCCATACCACTAAAAATGCTTTTAGGATTTTTTGAAGATTACAGAAAAATTATTATGAATATGAAACAGGAATTGGTTCTTATTAGATCAACTGATGATTTAGATGGTGTTATTTTCAAAGAAGATCCGGCACACCTTGTTACTGCTCCTGACACTCCATTGGTTACTTTCGATAAAATTTATTGGAAAGTTCCTCACATTCTAGTTGATATGCCACAACAACTTGCTCTATCAAAAATATTAGAATCAAATAAAGATATATTGATAGGATTCAGGAGTTGGGAACTTGTTGAATATTCTTCTCTAACCGAAACAACCCGTCACACATGGCCGGTAAAAACAACTAGTAAACTAGAAGCTCCTCGTCATGTTGTGATTGGCTTTCAAGAAAACAGAAAAGGGAAAATTGTTAAAGATATGAGTAAATTTGACAATATTACCTTGTCAAATATTAGAGTATATTTAAATTCTGAAAGATATCCTTATCACGATTTGTACTTAAATTTCGAAGAAAACAAATTTTCTGCTTTATAAGAAATGTTTGCCAACTTTAGACAGTCTTACTATGGTGTTCCAAATGAACCCATTTTTAATCCTGAACAATTCAAAAACATTAGTCCTATTACACATATTGATTGCTCCCATCAAAAAGAAACAATTCAAACGGGATCCGTAGTAATGAGAATTGAATTTGAGACACACAATGCAATTAAAAAAGATACTTCTGCTTATTGTCTTATTTTACATGACAAATTATTTAGCTACAACCCTCTTACTAAAATTGTGAAACAATTATAAACTTTATCCCCACTATTTTCATATTTCGATTTAATTTAAAGAAATTTTCAAAAGCTTTTAGTTTTAATCATGACATCAAAACTACAACTACAAATTGAAAAATTTATTTTTAAAATTAATCAACTGAAAGAAGAAATTGCAAATTATTCAAGTAAAAAAAGTCTCATTAAAAAATTTGCTGCTTTGAAAATATGAGATTGGTTATAGATATTCAAGGATTCAAAGATGAAAAAAATAAATTTATACCGAAAGAGCTTGCAGCTTTTGATGGTTATGAAATGACTCATTACATTTTTAAAAAGCCTTTTCCAATGGAGTTTCTTTCACCTGATTGTCACAAGCAGGCGGTATGGTTAACGAAAAATTATCATTGTATACATTGGAATAATGGATTTACTCCATTACATCATTTCCCAAAAATAATTGAAACACTTACGAAGAAAGCAGATTTTGTTTTTGTAAAAGGAAGCGAAAAAAAGGATTTTATACAGAAATATTCTAAAAAGCATGTGATTGAAATAGATGAACAACCAGCGCTAAAGCTAATGGAACCAAAATGCTTCTATCATTCAAAATCACCTTGTATGTGTGCTTTGACAAATGTGTTATTTTTATATGACAATTGTTTTATGAACGAATAAAAATATAAAAAAAAAACTTAATTACCTTTTTATTTTGCATTAACCAACTATGATTGAATACAATTAATATGATACCTTAAATCTAATTTTCTAAATTCATTTAAAAGTTCATACTCATTTTTATATTTTAAATAATCATTACAAAATTTAGCGGCTAATTTACATTGTTTCATTCGATCTATATTATTAACATATGCTGACAAATCTTGTGCTTCTGCGTCTTCTTCGCCTACAATTGATAAATATTGGAAGTATGCAGCAGATATAATAAACTCTTCATACATTTCAGTAACCATTTGCTCCATTGTAAATATTATTAAATTTATTCTTCCTTTTCAATTTCTTGAAGAATAGTATCCTCGTCAATAAATTGCTTCAAGTCTTTTAAATAGTAACCAAAGCCAATATCTTTTAGATCTTGAATAAGTTGAAAAAAATTTAATGTTTCAATGTATTTGTTGCAACAGAGGGCAGCCTTTACGAATTCCTCAGATTGATTACAATAAAAGTCTATCCACTCCGGACCACTTGCCATACAATATGAGAAATAGGTTTTTGAAAGATTACTAAATTTCTCCTCTAATAATTTAACTGCAATCAGCAACTCAGCCATTTCATTTATTTAACATAATATTTTAAATATGTAGGGGGACGTCTCTTGCGAATAGGATTAACTTTCTTTGATAATACCTGTTTTTTATCTTCGTATAATTGAAACCTCTTTTGGGTTGCAATAATAGCAGGTATAAATTGGCAATCTTCTCCTATAAATTCTATTAGGTGGCTTAATTCTCCTACAAAGTATGATTTCCCAAATGTATTGAAAAACGTAGTAAGGCTTATAATTCCTTCTAAATAATCATCACAACAGTCAATTGCTTCCAAATAATCTCGTTTCAGTGGATAAAACAGCTTGGTGTATTCATCTTTCGAAATCACTTCAAAGAAATTGAGATATTTAACTTTTAACTGTCTGATAGTTGTAGTTAATTTTTCGCGATTACACATAATTCACTTATTACTTGACACATTTTTTCTTTTTGTTTTATACAAAATTGGTGGAAAAATTCAAAAATAACTTTTTACGCAACTCGAGCACAGCTTAGTAAATGTGTCTCGGCATACTAAAATGATCATGATGCACCTATTTATAAGACTTAAGAATGCAAAATCAAATGTGGGAGAACAAAGAGAAAAAATTAAAAAATATGATGCGAATGAGAATAAAAGGGGAGGAAGTTAAGAATGAGGGACATGAGAGAGAGGAAGAGGAGGAGGAGGAGGCGCTCCCCTATTATAACTACTAACACAAATTGCCCACTGATGTTCTTCATACTTAATTTTTTTCAAGATTTGTCGATGGGTTTATATTCGTCTTTCATGGTGGTGGAATAAGCAATAGGAATTAAGCCAGCCATACTTGTTATCGTTGTGTAAAAGGACATTCGTTTGTATGTATTCTGACATACCCATTTTTTCTAATAGTCTATTTATATCGTTACATAATACCAGGTTATTGTCCTGAGAGAAAAAGATCTTTAAATCCTTGTCTCTTTTATGATAAAATGTATTATTGGTACCTGGATAAAGTAGATTCTTTTTCTTTAATCTGGATGCAATTAATTCGGCAGACTCTTAATTCGGCAGACTCCTTTGAATGGTTCAGGTCTCTTATGAGATCGTCTTGCTGATTAAAACGCTGAGGAATTGTTAAATCTGCTCCAAAGTCCCTGTAGTTTTCTCACTGAGTTCGTTTAACTTCATCGAATGTTGATATTTTTGTATCATCTTCCGGCAGCAAAGGAAGACTGCTAAAGGACGGAATGGATTTCTTCAGAATGCGATACAGGTCTAATTGCTGAATCTAGATTTGGATATGTCCATTTTTGCCTGTTGTTTCGATTAATATCTTTGTTATTTACGAGACAAAAATAGCAGCTTTTGTGAAGATTTTATGGTTCCCTCCAAATCATTGGTACGCCAAACTTTAGGCACTATCTCTTTCCCATGGTTTACAGTCGCAAATGTTCAACACATGTTTTACATAGGAAATGTGGAGCTCAAGATTTATCCTGGTCTCACAAATGAACGCCAAAGTATGCCAGATAAGCCTTTTTTACAAAGCCAAAAATAGGTTTTCTAGTTTCTTTCAAAGTGTAGTCGCCACATATATAACAAAAAATGTTTGGATGATTTACACTAGCTACGTCTGCTTGCTGTATTAGTTTAGTGTTTTAATACTAAAGAACTTCAAAAATCTAGCACAACTTTACTCACAAAAGCTCAGTAACGTACAAAGCCGGGTAAAGCAGGGGTAGGCAGAAGGTAATATAGACCACGAATTAGCAAGAGCAGATGAAACAGGTATAAGAAGGTCGGTCGAATCATGGGCAATTCCAGGTATATCTGGCTAATTGGATTTTAATTTTAAGTATGAAATTTCTATTTTAATCTCAAAAGATATCTTTATTTCCTTACTTATGCCTTTTATCAGAACTTAAATCAATTAGCCTGTACCTCAAAAACTAGAGGCGAGAGTCGAAATCTGATGGCATTTTTGGACTCAGCACATTAAAAATATCCAAAATCAGTTCTTTGCTTTGCGGCATCAAATATTCATTTTGTTGGTCTTTGTTAACGTTATTTTGTCTGATTTTATTATGTACATAATTCCTAGTAAAATCATATTGACCTTGTATGCTCACAGCTTCCATCATAACGTCCAATTGTAGAGATGCACACTTATGACATTCCGACTATATATATATATATATATATATATATATATATATATATATATATATATATATATATATATATATATCCTTGTTATGACGCTGGTGTACGTGAAATAAAAATATACGATCATTTAATGCTCCCAACGAAAGCGAGGAGTTACAGTGCATTTCAATGCCGGTTGTGGTATTAGCGAGCGGAGTAGTTGTTTTTTGTGATTCAATTTTGTGCCTTTGCCCTACTGGGGGCTCGCTAGTCTATGGCGGCCTGATGAGCTCTAATAAGAGCGACATCGAGATTGACAAAAATGGATTATTGTGTGTTGTGATGCAGAACGTGTTTCAAACAAAGATCATATCCTCGTTATGACATTGGAATACGTGAAATAAATCATATTACGTTGAATTTGCTAATTCTCCTATACTGTGTTTGTAAATCCGGGTTACAGTTATTGGATATAGAGCCCGTTTTATATAAAATATCAAGATATGTATTTATTGTTTCATGAGTAGTTTCATTACGAGGAAAACGTACATAAGCATTATTAATTTGATATTTAATTTTTGAATCGATATATACACCAAAAATTGTATCTAATCGTGTATTATCATCGAGGTTGAGTGTAAGAGCGCTGCTCACTGGCTTGCCAGATGAGTGCGAACTCTTGCCTTTGTGGATAGTTTATTTTGAATTGTTATTATTAATTTTAATAACATTGAATCATGTCCACAATAAAAGCATTTATTATTAATATTATTATTCTTAAGTTCTCAGAACAAACTTATAAAATTTGTTGCCATCAGAAAATATTGACATCTGCTTTGTTTTAATAACAGTTTTATCAGAACGGATAACAGAAAATCAGCAGATAAGGGAATACCGGTTCCCTGCAATATGCTATTTATTGTATAGTCATTTACAAACTATTCTTTTCCATCGTTCTTTATATCTCTCGTCTCACTCGCAAATAAAACAGTATCTACAACTCGATGATAATGATGTGAAATGTTATCAATGACTAAAATATGTGCATGGAACCAAATTTTTCTAAGTGAACAGACGATCGCTTTCTTATTATTTCATTAGGTCACAATAAAAAAATATGAAGTTATAAAATTACAATGCTCGGCAAAAATATTTAATCTTGTTACAAGACTTATTTTAATTTTATCATTTCATTTAGTCAAACTCATATCTGTTTGTTAACTCGCAAAGCTTAAATGAAGACTGAATAATACATACAATTATAGGCTTATATATACTATCTACATGACCATTTTTGTCTATACACATTTGCTATGAATTAGATAAAACTTAGATCAGGCCAAACATCTTTCATAAAGATATGCTTTGGACTTGTTTCATCTTATTTAAACAGTAAATGGGTTTGAGCAAGATAGAAAACTGGAAGTATTTTATGACGCCTTAATGGATGGATTCCTATTCACATGTTACATCATCAAATATAAAAATCTCTCTTGTATCTCAGACCATTAAAAGTTATGTTGTGTTTAATGTATATAAAAAAGTACCAAAAGTCAATGGATTTATTAGAAAGAAGTTAGAAATTTTGTGAATCACAAGATATATTTGAGTAGGCTTTCTGTAAATTTTAAATTTTGAGTCAGTATCTTATCTATAAATTTTGGGGTCTAAGAACCTAAGACAGTCATTCTGTTCTATTTCTTGTGTAAATTTGATGTTATTATTTTAATAAAAGATTATCAGAGTCAAAATTACTCTCTATCAATACAAAACAATTGTCAACATATCTGTAGTAGTGTTATATTTCTCTATTGCTAGAAATATGAAGTTTTTTAAAATTGTCCATGAGTAGTCCTCCAAAAAAAAGGCATTAGCTGCTTTCCATGGTAAGGCCTTTAGATCGTTGACAAAATTGATATTAAAAACAAAATATCCTGAAAAATTGCGTAAGTATGAACTACTGTAGATTCACTGACGTTGTGAGATATTAATAAGTTACATACCAATAGATAGTTTCCTTTTTTTGGCACTAATGCAAACAAATTGCTTACATCTGAGTTTACCATAAAGTAACTGTTATTTATTTTATTATTTTTATGTTTAATAATGACATCTAGAGTGTTATTTACTGAATTCGAAAGCTTGCAGTTAGTAATTTTTTTTAATATTGAGAACAAAGCTTGAAATTATTGAATATGGAAGTATTTGTGAAACTCACCATTGGTCTGATTTTGATAATTTAATTAAAAATAGCATTAGTCATAGAAAACATATTAAGAGAAATAATGGAAATATTCTAATTTGTAATTTTTCGATGGAATTAAACATTTTGAAATATTCACTGACCAAAAGTTAAATATCTTGAAGTTCGGACTCAAGTTTTTAATCAGTCATTTTTGATTAGAAATTTTGATGCTCCTCATTAAATCCTATACTTAATTTCTAGTAATCCAAGTATGCCTCGATTCCATGGGCCTCCAAAAATGCATAGAGAAATCGTTCCAGTTTTAATATTTCAGGCCTTGTTCTCAACTCTATAAAAAAATCTTACTAACTTCAAGCCTTCGAAATCGGAACTAATAATCTAGATTTATGGGTAATTAATTAAGTTCTAACAACTTCAATGAAGTGGTTGATATTCCTATGCTTTTGAACTACACTTTCTCTGGTTTTTTTATTTCCAATAACAAGTTTTATAAACAACCTGAGGGCCGTCCTAAGGAAAGTAGTCTCCTTTTCTTGCAGATCTGTTTATGAACCTTAGAGTATAGATGAACCATCTTGAGATAGTTCTGTTCTTAATAAGACAGAAATAAAACGCTACTACAGATTTGTTGACGATTGTTTTTTATTGATAGAGGGTAATTCTGGCTCTGCTAATCTTTCATTAAGCAAGATTAAGTAAATACATAATAACATCGAGTTTAGAAACAGAACAAGATGACTGTCTTAAATATTCAGAAAACCCACTCAAACTAGTCATGTTAATCATAAAATCTCTAACCAATCATATCCAAATACAGACTCTTGAATGTCCCTGTGTCAGAAGCTGACTACAGAGAAGAAATAAAAATTTTAAAGAAGATTGCTTATAGCAATGGATATGACCCCAAATTAATAGATATAAAGATTAATAAAGTTAAAATTATACTTTTGAAAAAATATTTTTGCTCACAAAATTAAGAACAACTTTGGACTTCATTAAATAACAACAAAGAAAAAATAAACCAACTTAACCAAAGTAGAGTGTACAAGTTTAACTGCTCGGATTGTGACGTTACTTACATAAGTAGAACTTGTAGTTTTTTTTTTCATTTCTCATTAATGAATTAATAACTCTAATAGGTCACCATTTGGTAGTTGCATTCAATCTAGTGGACATATATGCAAGTACATATTTTGTGGTTTTTATCTGGTGTAAACCAGCTCCTTACTAATGTGGTCATGTTTGCTTAAACTGCAAAAGGCATTTAATACCTTTATTGCTTTATTATGTAAGCTATTTATGTTGCTTCTCACAGATAGTGTAGTTTATTGGCATTATACTTGCAAGTTTTTTACCGTTTCAATTATTTCATATGTAATTACTTATTTCTGGTTAATAGTTAGTTAGTTACTCTCTTCTAAAAACTTCTACCAGTAGCTTGTATGTTAATTCATGCTTTTGTAAAAGATACCTGCTTTTAGCACTTAATGTTTTTTAAAAGGTTATTTTGGTGTACGTCAGCGTTTGTCGTCATTAGTGACCTGCAGAATTTTATATTACATTTATTAATTTTCCATGTATCTTTTCCGCCTCTTTTACTATCGAGTAAGTATAGCGTTTAATCTAATCTTTTTTCTTGCCAGCTTTATTGCGAATGAGATGTTTTACTTTCTTCAGGACCCCGAAGATATGCATGTGCTATACCAAATTCAGAGAATAGTAAAGAAGCACGGACACATTGGGTTGCATTAATAAAAAATTAGTTGGAGGACCCGCTATTATGACAGTTTTGGATATCTTCAATTAAATTCAATATAAATAGCACTCGGAAAAAATATTAATAAAGATCTCTATTCAACTACATATGTGTTTTATAAAATCAAATTAGAGGTAATTAAATACCACGATTTTTTACATATTAAATATTACATATTACAGATTAAAAGTATGTACACCTGCACCCGGTCACAAACAGGCTAGAACCTGTTTCCCACCTATATCTATACTAAATTCGGAAAATACCAAATTCTCTAAAACCGACTTTCATCATTCTTTTGAGAGAAGGATATACCATATATATACATACTAAATATTAAATTATTTAATTTAATAGCCTGGGAATACAGATGGTTAAGCGACGATTTTAAATATTTTAGAACGCTGCATTGTTCAGGTGGATGTAAAACGATTTGGGCAATTTACTTGGTTTTATGGTATCTGAGAACTAAAAAACAACTTAGGTTAGGAGGAGAAATTATGGTTTAAAAATATGGCATTGTTCAGGTAAATGTAAAAATTGCGTTATGGATTTGGACGAGAAATTAGGTTAACAGGAATTTAAATGTTTTATAAAATTGCATTGCCTATGCGGGTTAGTCCTACCGAAGAAAGGTGAATACGTAACACACCAGTACAGGCTGCTTCATTTCGATTTCTCTACCTAACTAGTTTTATGTTTATAGTGTTTTTCTGTTAAAACATTGTTTATCTTAGAACGTCGAATTTCTGAAGTTTAAAAGTACCCCTGCTTTATTCTGCTGAGCTTGTCGTTAATTAATTAATATTTCTTAGGCAAGTTGGCACTCTGAACGTCCCCCCCACTCCATCTTGTAGAGGGCTTTGTAGTACTGAAGCTAGGCCAATTGAGGCAGTCCTGTATGCTTTTGTACACTACTGTTTAAGCCCAAGACTAACTTCAACTAAAAATTCGACGCCACTAAAAAGGTGGTATTTAATTTATTTTTTACAGTTTATATAGAGAACGACCTATAACACATCCATAACCAATAACTTTTAAAAAATGTTGTGTACCATAATAAACTGGCTGCTATAAATTTCAAATATACCTATAGCATGTTAATCAATGAAGTTGTGCGAGCCAAAAGTGGTAAGTGCTCACCCTCAATGTTCCCGCATTTATTCAGCCGATAATAATGCATAAGGTTGAGATCGACATATTCTACTCCTTTTGAAAACCGCTTTTTAATACTTAAATAAATAATTTAAATTTGATAAATAAACGTACAAGGAATAAAAATACACAAATAATGGACTTTGCAGACTTTCAATATATTTAAAAATAGTGTGCATTATTCCATGTTTTCAAAATGTCAGTTGTATATTTGCCAGTTTTCTCTCTATATGCAAATAATTAAGAAGATATTATAAGCAAATGCAAATTACTTTTTTTTTAATTATTTTTTTTTGACCTAATATTTGATTAATTGAAAGACAAAATGATAAATTTGGCTTTAATCAGTAAAACGTGCAGTAACAAAATGTGTTCCAGTTTTAAATAAAAAGCTTTTAATGTATAATATTTTATTTTTAGACTGCTCCTTATGCTATGCTGAAGGAAACTACAGACCAGCTAGTAGGGAATGACAGATATGAGGGATTTTGTATAGATGTAATCCAGGAATTGAGTTCAATGTTAGGATTCAACTATAGTTTTATTGTGCAACATGATGGAAAAAATGGTAACCTTAACCGAGCCATAAATGAATGGGATGGAGTAATTCGTGAAATAATTGATAACGTAAGAAAATTTGTATATACATTGAAACTCCTTTAATCCGAATATATATATATATATATATATATATATATATATATATATATATATATATATATATATATGTATATATATAAATATATAAATATATATTTATATATATGTATATATATATACATATATATATATATATATATATATATATATATATATATATATATATATATATATATATATATATATATATATATATATATATATATATATATATATATATATATATATATATATATATATATATATATATATATATATATATATATATATATATATATATATATATATATATATATATATATATATATATATATATATATATATATATATATATATATATATATATATATATATATATATATATATATATATATATATATATATATATATATATATATATATATATATATATATATATATATATATATATATATATATATATATATATATATATATATATATATATATATATATATATATATATATATATATATATATATATATATATATATATATATATATATATATATATATATATATATATATATATATATATATATATATATATATATATATATATATATATATATATATATATATGTATGTATATATATATATATATATGTATATATATATAATGAGTTTTTTTTTTTGATATTCATCCGTTTACCATTTTTTCTAAACGGTCAGTTTTGCTTACCTCTTTTGCCATTTGCCGATTCAAGAGTGAATTGTTAATAACTGTCGAACTTCGTTTTTTTCCCCCACCCAGTGGCTTATGTATTGTTTGTATACTATGTTTTCTAAGAATTGTGCGAATTATGTCTGTGGTGCCCTTTACATATGTTAAGACTACTTGTTAACAAACGGCTGCGAAGCTACTATGGCTCTCAGACTCGGGGACGAAAACCTAGTGTGGGTCGTGTCATTTCAGAAAACCGTGTTTTTCGACCTTCGATGGTGGGTATATTTCTAAAACTATTAGAGAGAGGGCGATAAATTTGACATGTGTTTTTAGAGGAGACGTAGATCTACACGATCCGTTTGCAGATTTTTCTGTACCACATCTAGTACCGGAGATGTGGTACCGGAAAGTCGACTAAAAAAGTCAACTTCGATGTAGCACGGGTCAGGTCGCAATTTTTGATTATTTTTGTCGACACTTTCTGGAACGGTGTCTCTTCAGGTCCTACAGAACACTATTGTTTTTGGGTGAGCTTCGAACCCGTTTCGTGGTTTTACGAAAATAACCGGAAAGTAGAAATTTTTAAGAAAAACCGAAATTTTCCAAAAAAAAATTTTTTTTTGATACATTTTGTTTTTTATAGAAAAAAGCAGCCGTCCTGTGGGTAAACTGATTACAGCATCGAAAAGGGCTCAAAAATATACACAAAATGGAATATCTGTGAATGATTCTGAGTATGTATAGAGGATGCAATTACTAGATAAAATTTGTAGTTTCCCAAAAATGGTTAGGTCTATTTTGCACTTTACCCTGTATTACAAGAAAGCTCATACGCTTAGGGGTGGGGTTTTTTTCTTACGAAACTAGATACTCGTAGGTAGATTGTGACCAAATTTCAAAATTTTAGCGTACAGGGTTAAATTAAAGTCCAAATTTAATCGCACTAGGGGGCCCACTGTAAATAGTAATCGGAATTATTTCCTGACAGAAGGATAGAGCTTTTATTTGGCTACAAAAACCTCTATAATATTTTCTTCTAGCTGCTGGGGAAAAAGATAAAAATTCGATTAAAAGGAAAAAATGGACGCTTTTAGGCACAATTTGATTTGTTTGATCAATAATTTCAAAACATCCACTCATCCGTCTCTGTCAGAAGTATAAAATATTTAAGTAAAAATTATTTATTTTTAGAGATTCAAAAAGGATTTTCTGGGTATTTTTAAAAACGGCAGCATAAAATTTAAATGTTTTTAAGTAGGTAGCTACAATTTAAAGGATAATACTTTCCCCAATCTTATAAAATATCTCTAAGAACATTAGATGTCATTCTCGATTGCATGCATTACATCGATATTTGTTTAATAAACGTGCTATTTGATATTGTTTTAGGATCAGTTAGAGCAGAAAAATACTTGCATCTAATTGGATACGGGATAGAGGCATTTTTTGGTACATAGTATGGTATGTTTATATAATTTGTGAGGTATATGTTTAGCATAGGTGGTAATGTAATAAAGTTCAATATTATACTGTTCGGAAAAGTAGTAAAGTTTATATTATTTTATACAGTAGGGCATTTTTTCAGAAAATGTGTTTTTTTCTTAGTGAAACTTTTCGGTACAAGACATTAATTAAAGCATTTTGCTTTCGCAGGTTGGTTTTTTCAATTATCTTTTCTTTATTGGTATTTTTTTTAAGATTTAAACATTGGCATTATAAGTTATAAGTAATAGGTAGGGTTTGATTGAATTTTTGTTCCTGTTACAAGTTTTCAGTACAGAAGTATAGCATATATTGTTATACTGGGGCAGTAGGACACTTTCCTTCTTCAGAAATTCTAGTTTAAAAGCTGTAATTTTTTTCCTAGTGAATTATTTCGGCATGGAATATGGATTGAAGAAATTTGGATAATAAATTTAGGCAATTTAGTTTATGGATTAAGAGTTTTGCATAGGCGGCTTCCAACTTTATTTGTTAAATCTTATATGAAAATAGAAAGAGAGTACTTATGTATTTGAATTTATAAATAAGTATTTACTATAAACTTTAGATACAATTATAGTTTATTTAATTTGTATTTTTCACACTCAAACGAAACAACACTTAGTTTTAGTGTCATTTTTCGTTACCATACTTTCGACTTTATTTGACGTTTTACCAAATAAAACGTTGGGACAAACTTATACAAAACGTATCTTTTTTACTGTAATGTCTCAATCGGATGTATCAAATTAGCGGACGTTTACATAACATAGCCACAAATATTAATAGTAAAGGGAATCAATTCAAAAATTATCACACTCGCAAAAAAGATCTAGATTATGCAACCTTTTGCTTTCGATCTGTGCCATATCCGGCTATTAAATTTAGATTCGTAAAAGGAAAATTCTAATTCTTAGGTACGTTAATTGTAATTCATAGGCACAGGCAATAACCTCTTTAAAACATTGATCGAAAATCAGAAAAACTGAAATACCTCAAAAACTATAAATATTTTCTGATGAATAGACATTAGCAAAATATGTACCGTAGGGTGATGCATATTTTATTCATACACGGGATTTTTTCAGGGTCTTACAATTCTCAAGTTTTTCATTAAATTTTAGATGTTAGTTTTTATCGAAAGCTAAAAGTATAAGAAATTTTCTTTTATTTCTAGTTCTATAAATATTTAATTTATTTCTATATAATTTTATCAAAAATGAATAGTAATGAAGATATTATTCAAATAGTTGTTTGTGTGACATTTTTAAATCAAAAAACTACCCTATACTTTAATATTAAATTCGTAAATAAATAGAATTTTTGGTTACGATTATTATTAATATAATTAAACAATAACTTTTTAACCATTATCATTTTATTTTATTACTAACAGCTGTCAAAATGTTTTCGTTCGCAACCTTTTATGTACTAGACATAGCCGTCATGGATATGTTAATAGAAAAACACGTTCTGCGCTACACGTGTACGAATGCTGCACAATGCAAGCACCCAAAGTCCACAATTTTAGTATCAGTTAGTTCGGATTATCATGTGATTTTTTTACTTACGATCTGACAGTATTATTATATATTATTCGTCTTCTATTTCTTGTTTAACATCATTTTGAATTGTTTTCATATCTTCAAAATATCTCATGTCTCCTTTGTTCTACCTCATATCATTTGTAAGTTCTTGTTACAATTTTTCATGCTTTCTCTTTTATTGATAAAACCTGCTTCCATAAGTCATAGGCATCTATGCCATCTGTACTAGAAAATTGTTTTACAACTTTCATTGTCAGCTTCGGCTTAATCGTTATCCGGCGTTCGACATCAGTTTGTTGTGGATGGCCGGTAACTAAACACGTACATTCTAAATATACTCTTTACCCAAAGGACAGTTTAGGTACAAGTAACAACGGTAAACACAGGTTACCATAAATTACTTACTTAATTCAATTTTCGTTACTTTTCCTGGTAAACATTCTAAAAACAAAAATAGACTGTTTGCCCAAAATCTCTATCTAGATAAGAGATAAGAGTATTGGCCACAGCTTAAATTTGTGCTAGATGACGGTGTGATCTTGCATTTAGATATCTGTCGGCATGTGTTTGGTATTTTCTTCTAATTCTACAAAATTTTATTTTGAGATGGATTTAATTTACGTGAGTAAAAATTAGCAATTTTAGTCAACGCTTCATCGATGGGAATACTAGGACACATCGATTTGACCTCTAGGTTTGCTGTAATATTGTCTTTTTCAAGAACGATGTCTCGTGTAATCCGAGTGAAATGTTCTGAGTTTCTAACATACGAATTAGTTTTTTTCGTTAGTCGCTTGCAGAAATTATGCGCAAGATATTTTTTAGTTTTTGTAACAGCGAATTAACGACAGTAACGATAAGTCTGATGGGCGCCCCTGGTTTGTATATTTTTGGTTAACCACAGAATTTAGGACATTTGCTCGAGTTTTCTCAAGATATGAGTTAAGGTACTCTTAAGCATTAAGTTCAATTTAAAAAAGCTATAACTTTTTAAGTTTTTATACGACAGGGTCAGATTTTTGGAAGAACCTTGAGGCATAAATTAAAAAAAAAACCCGAAAACTTCAAGAGGTAGGACTAATTTATTATAATTTTTACTGTAAGTCAGTGTAGATAAAAACAGCACCAAACGGCAAAAACTTCGGCTTCTAAAACATTTAGCTTATCACAACTTTCAATAAAACTAACTATAAGCGGGATACAACAAAAAAATCGTAACAAAATTGTTGAGAATGGAATTTTTTAAATGATATTTCAATTTTTTCGACAATTATCATATGAAATTCTTAAAAATTCGAAAAAACATGTTTTATTTCATTAATAGACGAAAAAACTAAAAACGATACGAAGATCCGTTTGGTACCGTTCGAAAGCCCCAATTGTCCTTTCAAAATATTAATTATTTCATTTGTTAACATTATTCCAAATGTATAACAAAACATTTTAGATTTTGGATTTATGATATGGATACTATTTGCCAGTACCATAAAACGATTAATTTATGCTTTACTTAAAATAACAAAATTAATGTAAAATTTAAGTTATTATATGAATACAGAATACTATTAGAGAAATAAGTATGATTTCTTGAAATATTGTACATTAACCAACTATAGTTACAGTTTGCCCTCTGAAATAAAACAGGTGACTTACCCACAACGTTTGTTTCTAGGGCACTATTTGTTATTTAAGAATTTTAACAGAAAACTCTAACGAACAGAAAATCATAATGGGATGGTGAATATTTAACTCTTCTTTGAATACATCTTCTAATTACCAAAGTAGCAGAAGAAGAAGTATTTTTTTCAGAAAAGACGTAGCCGGGTCAAACTTCGGCCAAGTACCCCACTAAACCACTTAAAATTACGCTCATCAATCTATACATACCTTAGTGTTTAATCGGGATGTCTTTTCTCAAACTGATACTTTGTTCGTTATTCGTACTGTACATCTCTCTTCCCTACTGAAAGGATTAGGAGTCGGGGTATTATTCTGCCGATAGCTGTCCTATCCTTCTGTATTATGTAACAATTTAAAGGGCCATATATAATGAGAAATACATATTGAGTCTCAGGGTTTAATATTTCAGTTAATTTTTTACGTTTAAAGTATAACAAAATTTCTAAGAATTCTAGCATTTCCGAGAAAAAATCAAATATTTAAAATTAGATCAAAAACGATTTTAATATTTTTCATATTTGTATTAATATTTGCGAACTTTTAGGATGTCCGTCGCATTTAAACAAATAAAAAAGTATTTTTAGAGAAATTTATTTTAATTTGATTCATTAGTGTACAGAACATTAGTATGAGTTTTTAAATTACCTATACCGAAAAGCTTTTGTTCTATTACATAATATGTAGGTGTAAATACACACCAATTACTGTTTATATCATTTTGGCCTTGCAAATTAAATTATAATTATTCAAATTAATATTAAACCGAAAATATAAGTTAATCTAATAAAATATCTGATCAAATATAACTCATGAAGCTGAAAATAAAGTAAAGGTTTACATCATAAAAGAAACATATTTTTATTCCTAGTTTGATTGCAAATTTCTTTTTACAAATTGCAATTTTTTTAAAATCATTTACTGTATTAAAACACTTTTTTTAGAATGCGGATTTGGCAATTACCGACTTGACCATAACTTCAGAAAGAGAAAACGCAGTGGATTTTACAATGCCGTTTATGAATTTAGGTTTGTACCGCTTCCATTTCCTTTATTCCACATTTTTTCTCAACTATTATTTTACCACTTTTGTCATGTAAGTTATTACAATTTTATTTATTTTAACATTAGAATTGCTAGGTGCTAGATACAATTAAGGCTTAAGGTTAATACCATATTGGTATTAACGTGACACATTTTACCAGCCAATTGTTGGTGCCTATTCCAAACGTATTTGATTTAAGGCTACATTGACAAAACAAGATAAGGAAAAGCGGGAAAAAGAAAATTACGAACACCGAATAAGTAACTCAAAATATTTGGATGCCGAATAATGACTCACAAAAAAAGAAGATTTATATTGTCTTCTGTTGTTATCGATGGTACGAAATTTTCAACAGATTTTGAAACAATTGAAACATAGTAGTGCCGGTCCTCTAATATATTTTTTTAATATCAGTTTTTTGGGCAAACAGTCTATTTTTGTTTTTAGAATGTTTACCAGGAAAAGTAACGAAAATTGAATTAAGGGACCATTTATATAACTCCAGGATGTTAACGTTATTGTAACACATTTATGGTAACCTGTGTTTACCGTTGTTACTTGTACCTAAACTGTGCTTTGGGTAAAGAGTATATTTAGAATGTGCGTGTTTAGTTACCGGCCATCCACAACAAACTGATGTCGAACGCCGGATAACGATTAAGCCGAAGCTGACAATGAAAGTTGTAAAACAATTTTCTAGTACAGATGGCATAGATGCCTATGACTTATGGAAGCAGGTTTTATCAATAAAAGAGAAAGCATGAAAAATTGTAACAAGAACTTACAAATGATATGAGGTAGAACAAAGGAGACATGAGATATTTTGAAGATATGAAAACAATTCAAAATGATGTTAAACAAGAAATAGAAGACGAATAATACCAAGAAGATGTGAAACAAAAAATAAATCTGAAATACCCCAGAAGACATACAGAAAAATTAATAAGTAATGACCAACTAAAAATTTATTTTGAATTAACATTAATCAAAGAAGTCATCTAGCACAAATTTAAGCTGTGGCCAATACTCTTATCTAGATCCTTCTGTTTCATTAATACATAAATGAGAGAAGAAGAATTTAATATCTGGCGTTTTAAAGAAAAACAGATAAACAAATCGCACCATAGACAAAGCAATTAATAAGCGAGATTCCAGAGAAAAGAACACAAAAGGTGGTGAGCAGGAAGATAAGAAGTTCGAGCGTTACGTCGCAAGTTTAATTGTTTCATGAGCAAATGCAGGAGGAAGTCCAAACTTACACAACTTAGGACACACAACCTGGGTAACCAAAACCAGTTACCTTATATTTTATTGTTCAAAAAAAAACCTTTCTTTAATTAAGCTTAGATCTAACATCTCCAATAACGCATAATTACAAAACGTAAGAAGGACATTTACAATTAAAAATGGCATACTGAAATTTTATATTTAAATAAAAACCTTTAAATTTAGCTCTGAATAATAAATACTAACGCTCTACTATACCGAAACTTTAGTCTTCTTTTCTTTTGAAAACCATGGAGAAGATCGTGGATGCTTATATAAGAAATGGCACAGTGGACATAAATCATATGCATCCATTCCAGCACGCTTACAGGACGCCCATGTCAACGGAGAAGGCTCTTCATAATCTAGTCAGTAGACTCCATTAGTGAAGCTGCTGAGAGTTTTGGCGTAGACAAGGCAGTAATTAGGTGGGTTTGCATTATGCTTGAAAGCCGAATCATAACATCTTCTCTTGGGAGCGTGCAGTGTGCTCGTCAAAGGATGTCCGCAGGAAGGAGTTCTTTCTCGGCTCTTGTGGTGTCTGGTTGTGTATGGGTTGCTTCATACTCTCAATGAGAGCGGAGTGTATGCTCAAAGCTACGCTGATGATCTTGCCATTATAGTAATAGGCAAGTTCCCAAACACCATTATAAGGCTCATGCAGAGGGCTTTGCCAATGGTGGAAAAGTGGTGATAAAAACACGCACTGTCTGTTAATCCGGATAAAACCGAAATGGAAAAGTGGACTTTGAGGGGCTCACCCTCTTTGGGAAAGAGTTGAGACCTTCGGGGTCGGTGAAATCGTAAAAGGGACCTCAGCGTGTCTGTGGGCGTGCAGACGGTCCTTCGGATCAACTTAGGTTCTAAAACCTCGTAGTGTGCATTGGCTGTACAAGTCAGTCATAAGGCCAATGACCACTTATGGCTCTCTTGTGTGGTGGCCCGCCACTCGCAGGGAAATGTACAGGAGGAAGCTTGACAAGCTCCAGAAACTTGCCTGTCTGAGCATAAATGGAGCTATAAGAACAATACCGCCCAGAGTTATGGAGGCCATTCTGGGACTAAGTCCTCTACACTTACTTGTAGAAGAAGAGACTCGGAAAAATGTTTAAACGACTGAGGTCTTTGGATACATAGAGACTGGAATTTTAGGCATACGCGAGTCTGGACTGAACTGATCAGATTAGATCCTCTTCTGGCTAGGAGAGATTACATTATTCCGGTCTCAATAGCCTCTAAGAGGTTCCCGAGAGAGAACAATAATGGACTGATCCCTCCCCATCTTTTCTCAAACTGGAGGGCCTTGTCTGGTTTACAGACGGCTCTCTAATGGAGGAGGGACCTGGGGCAAGAAACTCTGGGAAGAGACCCAGGGCAAGAATTGGTCTTTCTCTTGGACGATATGTGACTGTATATCAGGCTGAGATTACAGCAATCTTGGACTGCGTACAGGAAAATCTTTCAAGATGATATCACAACAAGCATATCTAAATGTGCTGTGATAGTCAAGTCTGCCCTTGAACAGGTTAATTCGTTGCTAACACTTGAATGCAGGAGAGCCCTGGAGAGGCTGTGTGAATCCAATAGGGTTAGCCTCATTTGAGTGCATTGCTGGTAATGAGGGGACAGATCAGCTGGCTCGGGAAGGTAGCAAAACAGCTTTGGGCAGGAACCTGCTCCTAGAATTGCTTCTTCAGCTGTCAAGGCTAGGATTAAGAATCTTCTAAGTTCTTCATATCAGGCCCCTTCAGCCATTCTCTGTCTAATATGCTTCTAAAACTAAACGAGGCCAACTTAGAACCAATACGGGGGACACTGGCTAGTAAAATATTACCTGCATAACATTGGATTCGATAATGATCCATACTGCAGGTTTTGTGCTGAGGTAGATGAAACTACCGAGCATCTGGTCTGTCGATGTGACGCTTTCGTCAACGCCAGACTACATTGCTTGTCTGGACATAACTGGAGTAAAGGTAAATCAAACGGAAGACACAGTTTAAAATCTTCGGTCAATAATATCAATTCACCATCCGCATTAGTTTTTATATATATTTTTGTATTTCTGTTTAGTTCATTAATTTCTGAATTACGATACCTATTTAAATACAACGCCAGACTGTTTTGCTTGGATGACACCTCTGTGGAACCCGAGCTGGAGGGACGAGCTCGACCTGAAAGGGTCCTTTTCTATTTAAAAAGGAGTGGGCTCCTGGCCTAATACGTCTACTTGTGGAGGTAGCACAAGTGAGCCTAAGTACTGCGTTTGTCGGGCTCTCCACCTATGTCTATCTCTATGTCTACTATACCAAAGAAAACTGTAGTTTTATGTATGTTATGCTTGACTGGTTTTTAACAATTTAATTTTACTTGGATTCACAATTTCATTTTACCTGAATATCTTTTTTATTATGTTTGCATTTTCCAGGAATTAGTATTTTGTACAGAAAACCGAAACCTGTCGCTCCAAGTCTGTTTATGTTTACATCGCCATTTTCCACCGGTGTTTGGCTAATGTTAGGTGTCGCTTATATATTGGTATCCATAGCGATTTTTACTATGGGTAGGTTATCTCCAAGTGAATGGAATAATCCATTCCCATGCTTAGAGGAGCCCGAGTTTTATGTTAATCAATTCACTATCAGGAATTCGTTATGGTTTACAATAGGAGGATTGCTGCAGCAAGGTTCAGAATTAGCGCCCATGTAAGCAAAAACATCGGTAAATTTGCCTTTACCCATATGTGCATATAATTAATTGATAACAGCAATTATTTTTTAGTTATTAGCAAACAACTTGGATTCATAAAATGTGTTGTCTGTGTGTAGAGGAATTTTGTACGAGGAAGTTGTGGGTGAAAGCAAATTTACCTTTTTTTATTTATAATTTAATTTAATATTATATTTTTGTTATTTATTTTTCATAACTTTATTTACACATTCTAGAGAATAAATTATAACATTTATTATTTTCTTTCATAAAAAGAAGGTATATTCCAGGATTTGACCAAATATATAAACATCTTCTTAAAGGCCGCCAGTTTTGCCTTATGGGATTCCCACTTAAAAATAACCCAGTTTATTCCCGTTTCACAGGTAATTAGGCAAAATTTCAAGTCGATTGTATAAGTAGTTTTTTAGTAGTGAAGTTTTAAACATTTCTTTAGGTGGCATCTTGTTCCGCTATAGTGGCTTCACATCAAGATGTTACTGGTGTAAATCACACTTTATTTTTGTGTAAAATTTGAGGGTCATTCTATAAGTAGTTTCTAAATACTATTTTTTTTTAACATTACGTGAGGTAGTCCAGTCACTTTGTTTCGTTATATTCGATTATTATTAGGATATTACTATTTCATTTGACCAAAGTAGATAAGTAATTTTTGAGAATTGTCGCGCACAGACAGGAGGACAGACCGATGGAAATGAGAGAATATGTTTTCGGGATCTAAAGAAAAACGCAAAGATCTACAAAAATGTCAGAGGGTGATTTTTTCCAAATCCAATACTTCTCCCTTACGTAGGAAGTAACAAAATAATTGTTGGTTGTAAAAATATTAGGGACAAATTGCTGAGGTCGTTTTTTTTTTTTTTAATCAATCATTTATTCTCAAAAAACAATATTATTTATAGTAAGGAACTAATTAACAATAGAAAAAAATGAAAATGTATACACATTGTTATAAATTATGAATAAACTAAAAACTGTAAATAATAAAGGGAACTAATTAATAACTAATATAAAACACATAAACGTATAAACATTATTATAAATTACAAATAAATTAGAAACTGTAAACATTAAAAAAATATATCAAACGTGAAGATATTAATTCCTTAAAAAATGTTTCTTTAAGTGTTTTTTGAAAGTATCAATTTTATTAATATTTTTTTTTAATCGTGTTGATAGATTATTGTAATAATTAACCCCACTGTGTAATATACATTGTTTGCCAAAATTACTTTTAAATTTTATGGTGGAGAAGTAATCGGTTTGTCTTGTATTATGGTCATGAATATTATTATTTCTAATAAAATTTAAATTTGTATTTTTCATATTTTTAGCTGATGAATGAATAAAAATACATAATTTAGTTTTATACATCATAGAAATGTTTAAAAGATTTTTAGGCTTATATAGGTTAATGGTGGGCTGCAGATATGGTAAACAGTAAATACATTTTATTGACTTATTTTGTAATTTTTCTAATGGTTTTATTGTTTTTTTACATGCAGCGCCACACACTGATATTAGATACTGTAATTTTGAATAAATGAAAGCAAATTATATATATTTTAACAAATTAAGAGAAATATAGTTACGAATTTTAAACAAAATTCCTATTATTGAAGAAGTTTGTACTCTTAAATATCTATATATAAGCCTAAAAATTTAATACACTTTGAATAATTAATTTGATTATTAGAAAAAAATATTGGCGGAAGATCTGTATTTTGAATAATATTCGATATATACATGAAAGAGGATTTCTGAAAGTTTAAAGTTAATTTTTGTGCCTGAAACCAATTAGTAATTAAATTTAAGTCTTTATTAATAATAACATTTATTTTTGCAAAATTATCTGAAGTATAGAGAAGGGTAGTATCATCAGCAAATAGTTTAATGGAGTCTTCTAGATTTAACAGAGATACAGAATTTATATATATTAAAAATAAAATTGGAGCCAATATAGATCCTTGAGGCACACCACATAAAATTTTTTGATGACTGCTTTTATTTTTGTCAATCTGAACAAACTGCTTTCGATCCAACAAATAATTTTGAAACCAATTATATATAGTACCTCTTATACCGATATGAAACAAGTTTTTAAGCAATATTTTATGGTCTACAGTGTCAAAGCCTTTACACAAATCCAAGGATAATAGGCAACATTTTTCATGTCTATCTAAAGCAAGTTGAATTTGTGTTACTAAATCAATTGCTGCTACCTCACCTGGATTTGCGAAAGCCGTACTGATCAAAAAACAAGATATTCTGATTTTCTAAAAATTGTTCCACTTTGTCGTAGATAAATCTCTCAATTATTTTTTAAAAAATGCATGATAGATATAGGCCTGTAGTTATTTGGGTTATTTTTTAGGCCATTTTTAAAAATAGGAAAAACTTTGGCAATTTTTAACTGGTTGGGATAAATTTGTTGTTTGAAAGAAGTTTTGATTAGATGACATAAAATTGGAGTAAGTTCACATTTGGTAATTTTAATAATTTTTACTGGTATTTCGTCATATCCGCAGGCTTTAAATGGATCTAAAGAATCTAATATTTCAGCAATTGTTTCTTCATGTATATCTTCCATGTTTAAAAAAATTGAATTTGAATTTTCGGGTATTCGGGAGCATTTCCAGATGGAATCTGTTCTGCTAATCGTTGTCCAACATTTATGAAATGATTATTCATTTCCTTGCAGATCTCTTCTTCAGCTTCAATTTGTTTATTATTAATATAAAGGTGGTCAATTTGTGTTTTCTTTTTCGCAGGTATTCCATGGAGTAAAATATTTATATTTTCCCATAATACTTTCTGATTCCCTGTTGTAAATATTTGGTTATAATAATCTCTTTTTTTTAATCGAATCATCTTTTTTACATTTTTGTTTAAAGTTTCATAAATTTCACAGAATTCTTTATTTGTTGGCTGTTTTTTCTTTTTATGGTAATGGGTTTGAATTTTCTTTAATTTTTATTAGTTTTACTTCAAAAACTGTAATAATTTTGTTATATATTAAGTCAGGATCTTCAGTATAAGATGTTTCATCGTTTAGTTGAATTAAATCACGTTTTAATTTGTGTAAGTTAAATTTTTTGATATCAATATACATATATTTGGTTTTTTCTTGAATGAAATTGGCATATTAATAATTTGGATTTTATGATCGGATATTGGGCTATTAATAAAATTTACTGTAATGTCTTTACTTGAATTTGACAAAATATGATCTATTAAGGATTCGGAATTTCCAAAATCTCTTGTGGAATGTTTTTCATTGCAGCAGTAAAAGCTGTTTGAATAATAAATATCCGTTAGTTTTTTAGTTTCATTGTTTATCTTCAGTATATTAATATTTATATCTCTAGCTATAATACAGTTCAATTTATTTTTTGAAAACCCTTCGAGTGTTTTATCCAATAAATTTAAGAATCTAGATGTATTTGTAGAAGGAGGATTATATATTCCACAAATAAGTCCTAACACTGGAACCTGTGGTGGAAGATAGATCAAAATACAAGAGTTCTAACCACACTACACCATAACTTGTTACGTTCTGGAAGCGCGTTTCGCTAACCAAGTTAGCATCATCAGCAGATGATATAAACAGTTTATATCATCTGCTGATGATGCTAACTTGGTTAGCAAAACGCGCTTCCAGAAGGTAACAAGTTGTGGTGTAGTGTGGTTAGAACTCTTGTATTTTGATTCCACAAATAGTTAAATTCGGTTTTTTAATTTGGACAGTTACCTAAGATAATTCTTCCTCAATTTTTTCTATAATTTCATAATTAAATTTTGTATGAATAAATATTCCTAAACCACCTCCCCTTTTTGCCCTTGTTGCATAAACACTGTTAACATTTTTAAAATTATAATATTTAATTTCTTCTTTAGTTACCCATGTTTCAGAAATAATAAAAATTTCGACTTTTTCTCTGGAAATAAAAATTTATATATCATCCATTTTGCTTTTCAAGCATCTGGCATTCAAATATAAAATTTTAAGATTATTTATTGTTGGTTTAATCATTGTAATTAATATATTCTTTGGCTCTATTTATTTTATTGAGGTATACACTGCTCAGAATTGGCTTCATGATAATAATTTTGATTTGTTTTATACTTTTGGTTAATAATCTTGCAATTGATACAGGACACTGGAGTTTGTTTCTTACAATTTTTTAGATGATGATCCTCAGCGCAATGTGAACAAATTTGTTGTCTTGTACATTTTGAAGTTGAGTGTCCATATCCGCAAAATTTAAAATAAAATCGAATGTTAAATGCTTCTTTAATTTTGTATTTATCCCAACCTAAACGAATTTCCTGATGTATTAATTTTTTAAAAGTGCATCCTTTAGTCTCCACATAGATAATAAACTTTTTTGAAAATTTAGTTTGTCTTGTATATTCAATTGTAAGTTCGTCTTCATTGTTTAAATATTTGGAATTTCTCAATTCATTTAAAAGTTCCTCGCTTGTGTAATTATGTGTTAAACCAACCATTACTATTTTAGGATTTTTCATTGTTGGTATAACAACAGAATAATTTTGGTCCCGTATTTCTGAACTTAGAGTTTTCATTCTTTCAATTTCTTCTTTAGAGTTCGCTTTAATTATAATGGAACCATTTTTTAGCTCTTTCACGTTTTTTATGCAAGCATTGGCTTTCATGGGGTTAATTTTTGCCTGTACTTCATTCCTTGTTTCAATACTTGTTTGCTTTTTCTTCGGTTTAGTGCATAATGAATACAAATTTATATTTTTTGAACTAGGTATTGGATTTTGTAGCACCTCGGGATTATGATTTCCCGTTGTTAAATACTAAAGGAAGAATAATATGTTTTTTATGTACATTATTAATTTTTTCATCAATAATACTTAATTTTGTTTCTGATTTACTTTCAAAAGTTTCTAGTTTATGAGAGAGTTGGTCCAACTTATTATATACATCAATTAACATATTTATCAATGCTTGGTTTTCTTCTTGAAGTTGCTCTAAGATTTTTATTATATCTGGCTGTTCATTGGTTTTATAAATACAAGTTACTACTTCTTGCTTATTTTGATTTATTTCTTTCTTATTAGGACTTGAATTTTGGGGTTTTCTCAACTTTGAATAACCTGCTTCCAACCTATCCTGAGGACATATTGTAAAATCATTCACACATTTTTGGTTTATATTGTCTGTTGGGTATTTAAGGAGCAAATAACTACTTTCATTGTCACTTTTGTCTTCTTCAACATTTTTTTGGTTAACATCTGCCACTTTTGACTGTGACAGTATTTTTTTCTTTTTAGATCTCATATTTACATTCTGGCTTCTTTCAAGTAAATCCTTATTTACAGACGGTCCTTAAAATTTTATCAGTACTTTTAATATGTTTTAAGAATATTTGGAGCTAATATTTCACAAAAAAAAAACTAATTTTAAAGTGACACTATTTATAGTAGTACTAAAGGTACCTTTACATTACCTTTAATTATATATTAGTTATATTGCTTCAATCTATTTAAAGTTAGATATTTTTATTGAGTTGAGAAAAAGTCCAAAAATATATTTTTTAATTTTCTTTTGTTGTATTGACATAATATAAACAAATTAAAATTGGGTATTACCTAGGTCATTCTCGAAGCGATTCGATGCCGAAACTTTGGACAGGATTTCTAATTAGTCATCTAGACTACCGTGACTAACTTAAAATCACAATATTACATGAATTAAAATATTAAAAAACGTCTAAAACTAACTTTCGCTTCTTACTTGGTTTTAGGAAACTCGGTCGGCTGAACTAATTTTTTATTCATAATTCAAAAATTTCAAATAAATTTTGTGATTTTAAAATTGATTGCTTCGTCAAAAGACATAACGTGGCTTCAAAAGAAAAGCAAACAACAGGATACATCCAAAGTGCCAAGAAACATTTATTATGCAGCAGCACCATGAAGACTCCGACAAAAAGAAAGTATCCTCAAATAATATTCTCCGGCCAAGCTCCCTAAGCCTGTTTGCTTCTTTAAATTCAAAAAACTTTCATTCCAAGCTAGTTAAATAAAGGTCAATATCTCAATTTCTGAGTCTTAAAAGGTTGTTATTGGTAAATTTGTACATAATGACAATATTATATACAGTATGTTTCTGAATGGGGTTTACAGGAGTACAAATGGACTAACAATTTAAAGATACGAAAAAAAGTTATTTTTCATAAAAGTTTTGCTTCCTCTAAAAATAAAATTTGCCCAAAAAAAATTCGTCATATTAAACAGAGCGATCAAATATGAACAAAACGTATGAATCGCCAAGAGAAAACTACTTTGACTTTTATTTTTTTTTTAATTTTAATGAAAAAAAATTATTTTTATGTGATAAGTTAAAATTAAATGAAGATCCTGATTGAAAACTTATATCATTTTTGATTTTTTCGTATACCTTTTTAAAAAAATGTTGGTAAAATTGAAAAATTCAATTTATTTTCTACAATTCTATAATTTACTTTATGTCGTGCTAATTTATTATTGAGTTTTTATTGCTTAGTTAACAACTGCATGACAGTGTGTATTTAATGCCCTTTCTGATATACAAAAACAGTTTTTAATTAGCTTATTAATAACCTTTATTAATAAAAGTAGAAAATATGAAATTAAAGTATTATGTAAATATCTACTTAACATGATTTAGTCGAATTCACATAAAACTGGTAAGTGTGGATATCAAGTTTCTGTAAGAAAAAGCCAGATCTAGAGGGTATGACTGCCAGAATCCCTGAAACCTTATTTTTTGAACATCACTATCTTCTAAATATTCTTCAGCAACCGACGTACTCCTCCATCCACAATGGCTCTTCAGCGTGGTCATACTGGCTCCAGCGACCTTATATATAGGTGAAATAAATTCTTTTCTTTGAGCAACCACTTGGCCGTAAAGACATGTGGTCTCTTATCAAGTTGAAACTGCTCATCTCATCTTCGCCAAAAACTCGCCTTTTATCGGTTTTTGTCTTTGGTACATTTACCGCGAAAACTGATTGTATCTTCTACGTAAGTAATTGGCATATTCATAAGTTCTTGTCGTCGACATCCATCAAATATACCAGTAATAATGCAACTTTGTTTATTAAAAACTTCTCATTCGGTGTCTCATAAATAAATTCTAAAATATCTTTTCTAGACAGAACTTTAAACGTTTTTAGCTCGTATCCTTTTGACCCTTGCTTCAAATATTTGCTTAACTTATAGTAGTTAGCGATGATATTATTTTTATTTACTATTAAAGTCATCTTTACCTTTGAATATTTGGCTGTAAAAATGTTAAATTCAAAAATTGTTGGGTTCTGTCTGAACCGTCAAAATTTGCTAAAAAGATTAATAAATGACAATTGCAAATTAAAAATTGAGCATCGACTTTGTTACTTTAAATGAGACACCCTGGATATGTTTATTTCGTTGGAAAGAACTGTTTTTTTTTATTTCAAAAATATATACTTTGTCTATGTTCAGATTAATGATAACTTCGAAAGAAAGATCTGAAAGAGTTACCTCTCCAACTATATAATAATATTATTTTTCACCACGATGGGGCCCCTTGTCATAATATTATTAAAGTTACAGAATACCTGAATAATAAATATGATTTATGGATAGGGAGACACGGTGTCATAACTTGGCTTGCGAATAGCCCAGACCTTTCGCCTCTGGATTTCTGTCTTTGTGGATACCTTAAAAACAAAGTTTACTATAATAGACCACTAACGATTCGAGAATTGACTTTAAAATTGCAAGGCGAAATAAATAGTTTAAACGAAAATAAGTTTACATTTCAAGCCATAACTGGTAGATTTAAAGACAACTGAGAAAAATAGAAATAACGGTGGTTGGATAGACTAAATAAAATCTATTCCATAAATAATATTGTTTTTGTTTATTCATTGTTACTTCGTATTTAATATCCTTGTTTCAAAATGTTTAAATAAAAAAAAAACATGTAAATGTATGTATAAGGAACTCGGAGAAAAACTTTCAGCGAAATCGCTGAAAAATCCAAGCAACATAGTGTCATTAATACTTTTTATACAGTTTTCTGCCACCCAGTTTAGTATTTCTTTATATTCTCTATCGTAGGCGTCTTTCGATTTCTTCGGTAGCAAGTTTTGTGTTGCTTTTTCCGCTTTTTTGCATATTCGTCAGCGATTTCAGAACTTTCCTGTATTTTGACTTTTTTTTAGATTAACAGCATTTCCTTAGCAACGATAGTGTCTACTATGTTAAAATGAAAATGTTGTTTAAATCAAATTCAATTTCCCGATTTTTTTTAAATTTATATTGTGCATCTTTACCAGTATTAGATTAAGTTAATGCAGATCCATAAGTCTCCTTACGAAATCGTTTGCTATCTTTAGAAAAGATAATACTTAGATTACTGATTTATATAGTTTTAACTGGAATTTTTTGTACTTACTGGAGGACGTTGAGGAAATGGTCAACTTTTTTCTACTGGGTTAAAAAATTAACTATTTGATAGACATGCACCTTACAAAACCCCACGCTTGACTAAGCCTCCTGCACCCTGGATATTAAGTATATGATGCGTTTAAGAAATAAAGTTCACAGTAAATATAAAAGAGAGAAAACTGATAAAAGTTTGAGGGAATACAAGCAACTAAGAAATTTTTTCACTATGTATATACGTAATGAAAAGAAAGCATATTTAAATCATCAATTTAGGGTAGACCCTAAAAGTTTTTGGCGAACTTTAAGATAGTTAAATATAAATTCTGTTACTTATAGTGATGCCTGTGAGATTGGCACTCCCGAATAATTTTAATAACTATTTTTTATAGAGCATAGATATATCTCAAGTTAGTTCTTTGTCCCATTGTGACATGTTTTTTAGTCGTTATAAAAGCTTCAATAACGCTCCTGCCAAACTTAAATTCTCTGAAGTAAACTCAGTGAAGGTCGAAAAAATTATATTTGAGCTGCGCTCTAATGCCCATGGCGATGAAAGTTTGGATGACAAAAATAACTCAATAATTGTGCCCCATTTATTGCTCCATATAACCCATATAAATTTGTGTATCATAAGTGGCAAATTTCCTACGCAGTAAAAAGTGGCGAACGTTTTACCCGTTGCCAAAAATAATAATCCATTACAATTGTTTCATTTCACGTCTATTAGTTTATTTCCAGATTTCACTAAAATCTTAGAGAAAGTTGTATACGAACAGTTAAATGATTATACTTTAGATAAAAATATTATTTCCTCGACTCAGTCTGGTTTCCGTACACAACAGTACAACTACTGTCCTTTTGAAAGTGACTGATGACATCATCAGAGCTACGGATGCGACTTTGGCAAGGTATTTGATAGATTAAATCATGGTATCTTATGTACAAAACTACATTAGTTTGGTTTGGATATAACTGCAGTTAATTTTCCTAAAAACGTCCTCCAAAATAAGCGACAAACGGTATTGGTGGGTCATTCTGCCTCTGACACCTTACCTTTAATGTGTGGTGTGTCGCAAGCTAACACACTAGGTCTTTTCCTGTTTTTGTTTTTCAGATTTTGGCACTTTCTTAAAATACTTAAAATGACACCAGTACGCTGATGATTTTCAGATATATTATAGTTTTTTTTCGATGATGTAGGGGATGCTGAAAATCATATTGCACATGATCTTAATATGGTTAATAAAATATCAGCAGCACATAAACTCTTATTAAATCAATCTAAAATTCAGCTCTTATTTATGATAAATCTAAATGTGTTCTCTCACACCACCTTGATGTTATAATAAATAATGTGAAAGTTAATGTATCTGAGACTTTTAAAAACTTAGGTATATTTTGATTCAGACTTGAGGTTTAAAAATCATGTTTCGTACTTACTTCGAAAAAACTATTCTAAACTAAGAAAATTTTACGTATTTAAAAATTTTCTTTCATCACAAATTAAACTAAAATTATATGATACTATTATCTTGTCTCTGTTATTCTACTGTGATGTCTTATATTGGACACTTTATTGCTTGTGGATCGAGAAGGTTACAGAATAGCTGTTTCTGTTACAGTTTTAGAAAGTTTGACCATATTACTCAAGTTTACAAGGCATCTGGCTGGCTACAGCTTGAACAAAGATTTAATTTGCATTTATGTTCTTTAGTGTATAAAATAAATAGAACTGAACAACTTATATATCTGTTTGAAAAGCTTGTTAAGGGCTCCGATGTTCATGATAGACCACACCACAAGTCTGCTTTATTTCGACGTGCGTTTAGCTACAATGCTGTTATGCACTTAAATCCCATTCCCACTGATATAAAAAATACTTATGTGTTGAAATATTTAAAATAAATTTTAAATCCCATTTAAATAAGTAAAAATGTTTTACTATGCATTAATTTACTTAAGAATATATCGTTCACTTACTTATACTTATTTTAATCATTTTTGTATTTTTCTTTTTGTTACTGAATTATTGACTTATCTCTTGCTGGAGCGCAGTTGATCGCAACACATCGGCATTCCTGTTGGCATGTATTATATATTATATATCGTTTTTATAATAGATTATGTTATATAAATTTTAGTTTTAGTTTATTTGACTTCTAACTATATACTTCTTCATAAGATGGTTGGATGAGTAGCTTTGCTAGATCTCGCCATCCCTGGTAAAATTTTAGCTGTCAATTTTCGAATGAATTTGTTAAATAAAGGCTATTTATTATTATTCTTATTATTATAACTATGTACCTTCAACATGATGGGTCTCCGGTACACTCGGCCAATAGAGTTACTGAGTTGCTTAGTAATAATTGGGCGAAATGGACCAGTAATGTGCCACTAAGGGGTTTTATCTTCGGGGAAGATTGGAACAAATTGTTTCCATACTTCTTTAGAAAATGATGCATGATATTGCAAGAACGGATACGAGTGGCTATTTAGTCATTATCTCTAAAGAAATACAGAATAGTTATATCGAACTTGGAGATCGTCTTGAAACATATGTAACTAATAGAGGTGCATTTTTTGAACAGAAATATTTACGTTCATTCTGTATGCAATTAAACTTTTAGCTTAAATCGTTATGTTACAATATCTTTAATTTAGTATCGCCCTGCCACATGCCATTATTTTGAATAAATAATTGTTTTTTCATTAACAATATTTAAAAAAATTAAAAACAAAAGTAGTTATCTCTTGTCGTTTCACACGTTTTGTTAATGATCGATCTATATAATATAAGATATTTTTTTGGGCACATCTTATTTTTGGAGGAAGTAAAAACTTTTTTTCGTATCTTTTAATTTTTAGTTCATTTGTCCTCTTGTAAACCCCATCCGGGCACATATTGTAGAGTGAAGACATGAAGCTCGTGCACCTCTCTGTACCTCTATAACCAAGCACCGCTTTTAATTTTTTTTAATGAGAAGGGGTGTTGACTGACTTCCCATTCTCAATAATTCATCCCTAAAGGTGCAAAAGATTTCATTAAACACAGTGGCGGCTGGTGCATAAGAGCTGCAGAACCTACCTAATTTCGCCAATTCGTATTTTTTTAAATATTTTTGTATAACAAATAAATCCGAGAATAAACAGATTGTTTCTCTAACGGCAACAGGAACACCGGAAGTTTCACAGCCTGAACATGTCCAGCGTAGCCTGGTTTTCAGACGGGTGCGGGACTATGGGTGCACAGCGAACCATTTTTGAAAATGGCACGTCGGATTGGTCGAGCATCGCACATCGCTTAATACAGAGATTTTTGGATGATCTGCGGCTGCACGGCGGCAGAACACAACAGTTGCTTTGTTTATTTCGAATCAGCCACGCGGCCGTGTTTTGTTGAATCGTTTATTTTATTGGTTCTGTTTAGTTGTATAAATATCGGGTATTTACAGCTCATAGTTTTAGCACCTTGGCGTACGAAGACAAGAATCTGGGCCGCCACTGATTAAACCGTTTTCAAGTGACGCACGGTCAAATGAGTTAGTTTCAGATAAGATGCTATCGCCCTACACCTGTTTGCCACCAGACATGACAATAATTATTATGACTATTTCATTTTATATTCAAATTTCATTAGACAGGAACGTTTAATAGTCAAAAATAATCTTAGCTTTAAAACATTCAAATACAAAAATGTGTCGAACTCTGGAAGAAAAAGTAGAAGCAATTATGGTTTCGGTAAACTATGTTGACACTCTTAAATCTCGTTTATTTTTGTTTCTTTTTGTTTTTATCCACTATTCTAGCAGGCCAAATTGGGAAAATGTGTGGAAAACTCTCATCAGCACTCAAAATTTACTTTAAGATGTAATTATTATACAAATCAAAGGTAATTTTGATTTCGAACATATTTCCGACTGTTTCCAGTTTCCATCGCCATGCTTGTTTTTAACTTGATGTGCAACGTTGCCATATTCATAATTAAAGAAATACCTATAAGATATGATACACGTAAAACTAAATTCTTTAAAACAAAACTTATAATTAATAAAAATGCGGATTAGGTTAGGTTAGGATTGGTTAGGTTTTCTGTAAAGAAAGCGGGCGGTAACGCGCCAACCGAATTCCGAGTCTATATTGGAAGGAGGATGTTTCCGTATCAAAAACTATATTGATAGGTGAATCTGTCCCGCTTACGTTAGGTAAGCCCAGGTTCGTCAATAAAAGCTTCATTAAAACTATAATAATAACAGTAAATAATTACAATTCTGTTGTCCAAATAATTTTCAATTAGTCATTTCATTTTCTTTAACAAATTGGTAAATCTAAAATTTGCCAACATCGCTAAATTTTTCGTTTTAAGGCTATCAAATTGTAACCGAGTGTGGCTTTTAATCAATTTTTTTTAGGAAAACTTTTGCATATCCCGCAATTTTTATTTTTGAAATGTAATATTGCAAATGGGTACTTTCTGGAAAAAAATAAATTATGCAAAAATCATCTGGATAGTTTATCGGACCCGCAATTATTATACATACTGAAGCTAATAGAGATTGGAACGCTGCTGTCGTCATGAATAATGAATGTGCGTCCAATTGCTGAAGTTATTATTAAACACTTCTGTTAAAATTTAGAAATCTAGGGTCGTTGAAACACACCACGCTCCGGGAGATCAAAATTGTCAGAGGAGATTCAAATTCAAATTTAGATCATAGGTGAAATGGTTATAAATACTAAACAGGGTGCCAAATTTGTGGCTGAAACATGTGCTCTTTCAAGGTCGTCTGCCAAAAACGTTCTATAGGGAAACAAGGTCTTGTTGAGAGCCAGTATTTCGGATTTTAGGATGTTTTCAAAATTTAATGGAAAGGCTATGTTTTGTAGTACAGTCAAAAAAATAAAATTTGCGGATGATGTACTTTTTACTCAGAAAAAAAAACTGGCCAAATTCCCTACAATTTTCAAAACATTGCAATCTAGCAACTTCTTATTATGAAATTAGAAATAAAATAATAGTTACAGTATTGTCAAATGGACTTGAATTTTGATGTAAATATTTTTAACTTGAGCATTGCCTCCGGCGCCGTCTAACCTGATATTAACCCGAGACCAATTTACTTACTGCCTCTTCGTTGCTAGCGATCGAATTGTACTATTTTTTATGTTACGGCGTTACTGCTTACTCGGTACCGTTTCACCTAGGCAAGTGTTTCACCTAGGGCCTCCGTACCGTTTTTGTGCTATGTTTTTTACGTTTTCATTTTAACGATGATGTCTTCGGCGTCTAACTTAGTGTTAACAACAATATAAAAACATATTCATAACAACCCTAATAAACAATTAATGAATTGTACGCAGACAAAATGGAATTACACTTCGAAACATTGCGTCTTGATACGAGGAAATTGCCGATTAATCATTTATTTTGTTGAATATTCGAAAACGATTTCGTTGACACATTAGTTTTTTACGTCTGGTTTTCGTTTATTTGTTTTTGAATTTACCTAGAAGGGCTTTATATACGATAGTGATATTATTTAAAAAAAAATGTTTAAAAGACGCTTCTTTATAATCATATTTAAAGAAAATTAATTAGAAAAAGGAGATTTTTATAATATTAGCTAAAAAGTAGCCATGAAAAACAAATCACTGGAAACGTATTTAAAAAAGATTCGTTGGAAACAAAGGAAGAGGGAACTGAGTAGCTGTATATTAACCTACATAGATAATCCAATATAAATTTAAATAGAGTTACGCTGAACCTAGATCTGAATTATGTGATAGAGGAGAGGTATGTGGGGTCCCTTGTAGAGCCGCTCAACCCAGGACAACAACCAGCTTATTTTTGCAGGGAATAGGCGATGAGAATGATCAGAAATAGATAACCTATTTGTAAAATGCAGTACCAAACATGAATGATAAACCTGTTTAATTTTTTACAGAATATTCTGCAGTGGAAAGACTTAGTAAGGATCACTCTATGAAGAGAGAGTAAATACTCCCTAAATATGATCACTTACATGGCCGACAGTGAACGTTGCCGCTTTGATACAAAAAAACATGGTATTGCCTAAGAAGAATATTTTTCTTTATATAGCGGGGTCGCGATTTTCAAGTAAATATAGCAGCCAGAGACAGGCAAGAGATTGTGCGCTCCTAAAGACTAAGCGACCTAACCTATCGGCTTTTCACTTCCCTTGTGAAAGAAAAATATTTTAACCGTGAAAAATCACCCTTCCAGGTTTTTACGGATTTTTACGTTTTAGGATCCCTAGATGCAAAAAACACATGTTTTCTTAATTCCGTCGGTCTATCTCTTGACTTAAGTGCCTGTCTGTCTGTCTCTTCGCAGCATAGCTAACAAAGGTAACTACTTATCTGACTAAAAATGTTGGTCAAAAATTAAAGATCAAATGGAGATGACCTGGTAATATTTTGTGCAAGAATCAAGTGTGATATAGATAAACTGGTAAACTCCAAGTTAGAAACACAAACTGGCGGCCAAGTAACATTTTTGCATTCACGAAAAAATCATCCACTCAGAATTTTACAAATCTTTACGTTTTAGAGTTCCTAGAGACAAGAAGCAAGTTTTCTCAATTCTGTCGGTCTGCCTACCTGTCAGTTCGCGGCATAACAAAAAAACTACCTGGCCGATTGACTTTAAATATTCCTCAAAAATTAGGGGTCATATGGGGATAATCTGGTAACATTTTGGTAAAAATTCAATGGAACAAATGGCGACCTAGTGAAATCTTAATAAGTGATCCCTAAATAACTAAATACCTAATTAACCTTAAATGTTGACCAAGGTCACGGATACGAATCCAACGCAACTAAACAAAATGGTGACCTAATAAAATATTTAAAAAATCGGCAGGAAAAAATTACTTTTTACATTTATTTCAAATTTTGTGCAAGAATTAAGTGTGATGTAGACATAAACTGGTAAAATCGTAGTAGGAATTTAGGATATCGAAAGCACGACCAATTGAAATTTAAAAAAATCGACGAATCCCTTCTTATACAATTAACTTCAAATTTACACAAAAAAATGATATAACATAGGGCTAAATTGGTAAAATTTTGGTGGGAATTCAACACGGACCGGTCTAACAAAGTTAAAAAATTCAGTGTGAAAAACGACCTATTCAATTTATTTTTTATTATGCCCAAAATGATGAAATATTGGACATAGGATGGAATAAACTGGCTCCCAATAAAAATATTTGAAAAGGCAGTATATATTATGTGTTACTAAATGACTATGTGCGGAACTAAATTGGGTCTCATTCCATTATCCCTAATAAAAGAATTGAAGATTCATAACGAGGGAAGATCCGGATAAAGGAAATTTACCGTTTTTCTAAGGCAATAAGGAATAAGCTAGCTTAAGAATGTTCTAAACTAAAGATCCAAACGTGCCGGTTTAAGGTAGTTTACCGCCCAGTGCTAAAAAAGCGCAACGCTCCCTGCCGGTCAGAAAAAAAACATTAAAACAAAACCATTTTTTACAAACAGTTATTTCACAGAATCACAAAACGAAAAATAATTTTACAAAAACAAAGTAAAACCATCACTTAACGTATTTATTTGGGTGTTTTAATGTTTTAAAATCCTTCCCCAAGTGATCTAGGAGTTTAGATAGAATATTTCAATGACAATTAACATTAAATAACAGTTATGGTAAAGTATCACTCAAGTGAACTCTATTTAAAATGATATCTAATATTAGTGATTTATCGTCGTAATATAGGTACCTATTTTAACCAACCATGCATCGGCGTCAAACAGTTAAATGTTCGGTATCTGTTTTGAAATGAATAATTGTCAATTAATTGTTGTATTATATCGCCGTCGCGCGCCGCACGTGTAAAAGTAGTGCTGGCCATGGCTATAGAGTAATCTGAATTACTTACGCGAGGGTAGTAATCCCAAGTCTAAGATGTAGCTTTTTTTCATTACGGTTTAAGAATTTTAAAAACGGCACTGAGTCCAAACATAGCTTATAACACGTTTAATAAGTGGTCCAACTATGACAAACACTTTCACACAATGACTTAACATTTTATGTTTTACCTAAAGAAAGGGAATGCATTAAATTTTGTTTGATTAAATATTTAGAAAAAAGCAAAATTTAAAGGTTTAATCTATTACTAAATGAGCAAAGGTAATTAAAATTTTACCTCCAATAAATAGGTAAATGCTTTTGTTGACATATCTATATATTGAAAACTTTTAAGTACGAGTTTGAACAATAATTTTCTTATATTAACTGTACCATCTGAAAAGAATTAAAGATATATATACTGCTACCAAAATGCGGCATACTACTTTTTTTTTACTTTGGAAAGTTTTAATGTAATTTTTAGTCAAATATATTATTTGTAGAAGCATCTGTACGCGTACGGCTTCGGGATTCTGGTGGTTTTTTGTTCTCATAATGGTGGCATCTTACACCGCAAATCTTGCCGCCTTTTTAACAGTAGATGTTTTAGTAATTCCGTTTAAGAATATTGATGAATTAGCAGCCAAAGAAGCTGAAATTCAAATGGGAGCTAAAAGATTGGGAGCCACAGAAAACTTTTTTCGGGTAAGGATTGGTATTTATTTTCTTCATATATTTATTACCATTTACTATTATTACCAGAAATTTGTGTAGTAATTTCGTATTTCTATTATGTTTTTGTGTATATGTTTTAAATACTTTATTATGCATATTATTTGTCTAGGATTCAAACGTAACTACTCATCAAAAAATATACAAGTATTTAAAAAAAAATCCTCAACTAATGACATCAGACAATGAAGAAGGCGTATACCGTGCAGAACATCAGAATTATGCCTATTTGATGGAATCAACTACAATAGAATACATTATTCAGCGACACTGCACTTTAGCTCAAGTTGGAGGACTTCTAGATGATAAGGGTTATGGAATCGCTATGCAAAAAGGTGATTGTTTTAGAAAATACTGTATTGTATTTACTGCCCAGTGTGTCTGAAGTTATACTAAATGAATGGGATCTCGGAATCGGTAAGAGATGAAAAAACGATTAAATTAGGTCAAAGTTGCGTATTTAAGGGATGAATTGATTGCCGCCGGGAGAGGACCTTAGTAGTCAGCTAGTAAGCATATGAAAAAGTAATTTCAGTCGGTTTGGCTTAATTTTTAAAATATTGTGTCCCATGTTAATTTGACAATTTTTGAGCTACAGTCTGCTAAAAATATTATTTTTCCTGCACGGGGATTTCAATAATGGTACTTACTTCTAATTTGTTTAAATAAAAAAATATTTTAACAAAAGACAAATTAAATATTTGATATTTTGAGTATAAATATTTTATTTTACACAGTGCTCCAAAAGCTTAATACGTGTGTAATTTATACGAGGCTCCGTAACAGCTTTTATAATTGTTTTTAGTTTGATAATTTCGTTCTTTATACTGAATTTTTAGGCTATATATATTTTTGTAAAGGATGTTTCAAAAAGGAAAAAGAATATATTATATTTGGTTCTGGAATTCAATTAAAATATTTTGGTTATACAGAATAATGAAATATCCAATGAGCTGTTATTCTTATCTTCTTGTTGACTTAATGGACAGATTATAAAAAAATCACTATGCATGAACAACTATTGCTAATTAAATAGTCATCAGTGCAGCACTTTCACTTCTATTGATATCTTAATCTTAATTAAGCAGATTAGTTAATGTCAACGTCAAAATATGCTCTGATAAACCTGCTAAATAATTATGATTATTTAGAGATGCTTTAACTGCGGCATTTATAAGCATAGATTGTGAGTAGCTAATAGACAAAAGCACCAGCATCTTGAGGCGGATCTGGCTAAGAGACTGCTTAGAAACACAACAGACCTTGTGTTGTCAGAATTTCACTGGCAGTAGATGAAAGGTACTAGCCCTGTAGTGCAATGAAAAATACACACCAAAAGTTTGTGGAAATGTCACGGAATACTTAAAGATATCTCTCAAATACATAAACTTTCTAGCTGTTGAATTAAAGTAAAGTGCGAAACCAAGAGAGCAGCTGATAATTTGTACAAATCAAAAAATTGAACAAATCGTTATTAGAGAAAATACATGAACAATCTTCAAAGTTACTCAAAAAATTAGCAGCTTTAAGTTTATCGAAAACATTGTAGAATATTCCAACACCATAGCAATGACCTACCTAGTAATGTCAAGGACAGAATTTTATGCTTTTGCTCTACACAGGCTTTATTTGGTTTATGCCGGCCTGATGAGCGTTAAAAAGAGCCAAATCGCGATCGTCGTTTTAGGAAACAGGATCATTGCACCTGCAGCATTGTACCAGACAAGGATCGTAATGTCTTTTTTTGACGTTGGTGTAACGTGGAACAAAAGATATTAACATTATTGCTCTCAATGAAAGTCAGGAGTCAACAATGCAGTTCAATGCTAGTCGTGGTATTAGCGATCGAAGAAGTTGTTTATGTGATTCCATTTTGAAACAGCAACACTTTACGCTTTATCTATTAGTCACATACCTTTTAATTTTCGCCATGAGTATCAAACACTACATGTACCTGTGGTCCACTTTCTGTCAATTTTGTTCTATATTTGTAAATTTAAATTGATCTCCTTGAATGTTTTTTCAATTATTTCCTCTAGATTGATTGATTACTTCGAACTTCATTAGGTCCTGAATTTTGTTGCATTATTTACTCTTTATATTCTCCTTAAACATTGCTTCATTAATATATTTCTATTTAATTGCCAAATAATAAGCTTATCTATATATTTCATTGGCAAATGTTTTATCATTCACGTCTACAAAGATTTGCTAGTTTTATGAATTTTAGATTATACCTTTGGCTTTCAAATTCCTCGGTTATCATTTCTTAAATTCTTGAACCTTTAATAATGGCTGGCCTCAAATAACAGGTTTTATCAATATTTTGGTTATGTTTCAGGGAGATAATTAATTATTTACTTTTCCGAGGTATCGTATGTTCGGATGTTTACAATTTTGAGTTTTATGTAGGTGTGCGATTCCCACCGTTGCGTGGTGAAACCTATTTATTTTGTTTTTTTCCGATGGAATTTTTCCAACGAATGATCGACAATTATTTATTTCATAGCGTTTTCCCTATGTTTATGTTTTTGTATTCGACATGACAAAGTTTAAAAAAAATCAAAATCTTCCTAGATTTTTGGAACTGCCGAGGGGAAGAACAAAGAGCTACCTTTTAGCAAGGGCACTTTTTGGTCACCTGTAACGATTCTTCTCAGAAATCATTTTAAGAGATTTGTTTTCCTCGGTTTGATTTCTTTCGCATTTTTAGTACTGTCTTTGATATTGTTTTGTGAACACAGGCCAAGGAATTTCTCTAAAGTAGATAATTTGTGTTGGTCTAGTTTAGATCAGAATACTATCTTGGTTTCCTGTTCACCTTTACACGTTGTCTTGTAGCCTTTGGCACTTTTTTCCCTTCCCACAATAATAAAAAATAAATATTTCTTAATTGGACTTAAAACAAACAAACTCTTAACCTAACATTAGCTAGCCTCAACCTGACATTTTAGTCAATAAACTTACGTTTTTTATTTCTTTTGTTGCATATATTATGCATATGCATTATAGCTTAACTTCACACAATAAAATAATATCCACAAAATTGTTTAGGTGATTTCAATATTTACTGATTTTTGTCAGTTTAGAATGTTTCTGATTAAGTTACATTTGTTTAAAACTATTTCTTTTTGTTTAAGAATCTCCTTATCGCAATGATCTTAGTACCGCTATCATCAAGCTGCAAGAAACGGGAGTACTTACTCGCCTAAAAATAAAATGGTGGAAGGAGAAAAGAGGTGGTGGTACATGTTCGGTAAGCAGAAAACATACATAATGTTAATTATTCCATAAATTAAGTCCGTTAATTTGTGTTAACTTTTATGCGGTGCTATAAAAATCTCCACTTCTCTCTATTATATTGGTAGATTCTTTTTGGCACTATTTGCTGTATTAATGACTATGTTTTTTTTTACAGGCTAAGGCTGAAGCATCAAATGCTGAAGCTTTGGATCTAACTAATGTTGGTGGAGTGTTCCTCGTGCTATTTGTAGGAGCGATTCTTGCGTTTTGTGGGTCTTTTCTGGAAATGATAGCGGGAATCTACAGAAAATGTAAAATATCAAATGGGTCGTTCATTCATGAATTCAGGAAGGAAATGGGATTTTTTATCCAAATTAAGAAAAATGTTAGAGAAGTGGTCCCTGACGAAAATAAAATTTCAAATAGTTTTAAAACTATCTAAATATTATTGATTTAAATTAACTTTTTGTTAAAAACTACTCTCTTCTGTTGATTTATGTGATATTTAAATATGCCAATATCTCTAATGTAGTTTGAAGTAAGTTTGTTTGTTTCTATTTTCAGCTAGTATTTAGCATTATTTAATAAACATGATGCTTTCTTGCAGCAAATATTTGCTTGCAAATTCTGTTCTTAAGTTGAGTGTTCACCAGAAAAGGCATGGGATCACTGAACATCTACAGGAGAAATCCATTAGGTGCCTAATACAGAGGTAATAGAGCTCAAGTCTTTGGACACCAAGTTACAGTTAATAAAGTGGAACGTGGACCAGGAGGAGTTGTTTGACGAGTTTACCTTCACTCTTATGAGAAAAGCTACATAATCCTAAGAAAAAACAGTGGTATATTTACCACTTGAAGAATCTAGTGAAAAATGTGTTTAGTTCTGTAGTCTTTTTGAATTTTAAGCTTTTTCTACTCTAAATTAATATTTTTTGTTGGGATACAAATTAGGCACTCTATCAACCCTCCACTCACCATATCTGCTGCTACCTAATGCAATAAAAGAAAGTTAAGTGTTTAACAAAAACACGGTAGCAAGAAATTGCTATTTAATTACACAATCTGGTTTATCAAGTCAATTATCTTTACATGATAAATCAAACTGAAGGTTTTTGGTTGAAGGTTGAACAGCTTATTAAGAACATGATTGTAATCACGTTTTGATCAAATTGAAAAATACAAGTTTACTTTATTATTATATATTAGTTATCTTTAGCCCTCTGATGCAAAGCCTTATATTTTTAATATTTTGGTAGGATGTGCAGTTCGCAGAAAATATTCAGGATGTGCAAACATTTTTTTAAATTAGTTAAAGACGTGTCGTGGGATTTTTTATGTATTATTTCTACACATTGTAGCATAAAAACAAATTTAACTTTAAAAGTTTTATTTAAATTTTAAAGAGTCCTGAATATATTCACCAAACTTTTTTTTATTTTTCTCTTACTTTATTACTTTTGAAAATACAAGTCTTTATTTTAGAGCCGGTTTTGTCAATGCATTGATTCTTTATATTAGCCGCGTATATTATCGCGTTTAGAATTTTTTAAATGAAATTATTGAAATCATACACTAAATATTTACAAAACGTTATTTGTAAAAATATTTTTGTTTCTAGGTTTCCCCAAAAAATAGGGCATCATATTTTTTTCTATACTTGGCTAACGCTACTACTTTGCCAGTTTTCAAAAGAAAATATAGCTGAAAATTTTGACGTCTTGTTCAGATTTAAGGTATCCTCTATAAATAGCTTATTCGCTTAGGTAACATTAATACAAAATAAAAATTGCAAAATGTAATATATAAAGAAAACTGCAATAAAAAAATTGTAGACTGAGTAGGTCTAATGTATGAGAACTGATAAATACTGCTTTTTTAGTTAATTGGTGTAATATAGATATTTCCGATGATATTAATGTTTTTTTGTGTACGTTTATCATTAGTGTGAATTATAGATTATTTTATTTCATCGTTAAAGTAAATTGATGGAATGTATATATATATATATATATATATATATATATATATATATATATATATATATATATATATATATATATAACTTTCACCACCCTCCAAAATTGACATTTTTCTAGGAGCAGATTCTTGTTATGCACTGCTAATGGGCGGCATATTTAAATTGGCGAAAATCTTTCAGTTTTTCAAAATACCCATTTGGGATGGGTCGTTGCTGCTATAGCCAAATTATTACAAATTTATTAAAAAATGTTTACTTCTGCTACTAAAATTTTGAGCAATGGTTCTTTTCAGATAAATTTACCTCTAAAATCCCTCACTGAATATAATAAATTAGGAGATTCTATGAGAATAAACGACGAGTTGAAAATTTGGAAAAGAACTTTCAAAAGGACGTTAATCATTTTTCAAAATATAAAATCTTTAAATAATATCATGAATACTAAGTATCAGGTGCAACCTGATTTCTATGATATGTATGCAGATTTCCAACTTTTAAATATGTCATCACCAGTGACAATGAAAAAATGTATCGACAAGGCTTTATTAACCCTATTCAGAGATTTTTATTAAATATTCTTTGGAGAAATAGTCCTAAAGAGGATTTCAAATGAACTGAATTACAAATAGTGACTAAGGGAGCAAATTGTGCACCTTATTTGGCAATCCGAGTGTTGCAAGAAACTTAAAATAATGAAATTTGCCCTAGCTTCCAATGTACAGGCAACTCAAGGACGATATAGGACGAAATGTGGACGATATTTTGATAGGCGTTGAAAACTTACTTGATTTAAAAATTCTTTATGAAGAATTAGATTTTTTTTAAATTCCCATGGTTTTAAATTGCATCAATCGTGCTCAAATTCAAAAGGCTTTTTGAAACACATCTCACAAGAAAAAATAACTGAATATAATTTAAATTTTGATGACAATCATAATAAAGTATTGGGACTGCTGTGGAATCCTGCGAGTTATTAATGTTGCATTTCCATACCAAATAATCATATTGAAGGTCCAAAAGAAATATTTTATCTATTATAGCTCAATGTTATGACCTTTTAGGTTAAGTAACTGCCCTCATTGTGTTTGGAAAATAAATTATTCAAACATTTTGGATAGGTAAATTAGATTGGGATACTCCTAATACGGATTTAAATATTATTTCAGAATACACCCTTTTTACTGAAAATCTTCAATTATTGGAAAATCTAAAATATCCTCAACAATTATTTTTTAGTTACGGACATAGAAAAAATTGAAATTCGTGGTTTTGCCGATGCAAGCATCAAAGCCTACGCAGCTTCTGTTTATTTGCGTATATTTTATCGCAATGCTAATATTAAAATTCAATTAGTGTCTTCAAAGTCTCGAGTAGCATCTTTAAGTGGTTTCGCTACCTCGACTAGAACTACGTTATGCTACTTCTAACACCCTTAGTTCATAAAGTATTTTTTATTTTTCATGATAGATTTGTTCGTAAATCCGTTTATGGGCTGACTCTGAGAGTTTTGTTTCCGATAAGATCTCAGGGTTCTAAATGGCCAACTTTCGTGGCAAACAGAGTGTCACAAATTCAAGAATTAACTTCTTATAGTAAATGGTGACATATCAAATCAAAGGACAATGAGTACTAATGATCTTTGGTGGCATGATCTCAACTTCCTAAAAAATCCAAAACTGAACTTTTCGTATTTTGAAAAAGAAATAAAAATTATCCCTGTTCTGGAGGAACATACAGTAGTTCTTCAAGTTGTTCAAAATAAAAATGATCAATTTTCCCAGGAATTTTTGACAAATCTTTTTTCTAATTTTTCAAGATTTATTCTTTACATAACACAGTAGCGTGTGGGCTGTGGCGTTTTTAAAATAATTCTTCAAATTCTAAAAAAAAATTCTATGCTCCTTTATCTGTTATCGATTTACATCACACGTGATTTTTCTTTGTTTCAGAATTTTAATTTAGGAGCAATCCACTTTTTATTAATGCTGGAACAACCAAAGTTAATTTTGGATTAATCAGTTTCTTATAATTTTCGATAATGGGAGATTGTATTTAAATACCTTCAAGATATTTTAGTTTACATTTGTATTAACTCAAAAAAAAATTACCGATATTATCATGACAATTTTACTTAAATAATCTTGGACTGGAGCTGTATTTGAAAAAAGCTGAAAAGTCTATAGTGCAGGTGTCTTTTACTCCCCAGAGTTGCATAATACTCTGGAGAAGATTTTTGGATGTTTAGGAGATCTGGGATAGTTTTCCTTCTCCTGTTTGGTGATTCGTTGTTCTTTTAGACGTTTTGTCTGGGGAATTTTCCACTATTTTTTACTGTTGCATAATAATTTTATATATTTTTTAGTCTCTTGCGTAAAATATAACTTATTCAGATGTTACTTGGGATATTGAAATTGCTGTTACTAATAAAAACTCTAGTTTTCTAATTCAAGGAATAGAGCAAACATTAACACAGCTAGACAAAATTTTTAAAACCGGTAATAATTTCATGATTTTACGTATAACCATCGATGGATACTTAAGTATTCATTTTTTAATTAGCATATGCATAGGTTTTGAATATCTCCAGTGATGTAACTCTGCTTTAATGTTTTATTAATTTTTTAGTTCAAAAACAACCGAACATATATTGGGTTCTAAGCTATTATTAGCCTTTGGCAATTTAAATACATTAAATGTAGATTTCTAACAGCTTAAAAGTTTTACTACTTTTTAGTTCAAAAACAACAGAACATACATTTGGTTCTAGGTTACTGTTAGCCTTTGGCATTCAAATAAATTAAATATAGAGTTCTTATGAGTTAAAACGTTTAAAAATTTTTAGTTCTCAACCATCGAACATTTAGTGCATTTTTATTTTATATTAGCCTTTTGGCATACATATTGCAATTTTACAATATTGTCACTCTGTTTCATAAGTTTATATAATTAACCTCTATGTAACAGGCTTTTTAGCTGTATGCTTACAAGTTTTGTATTACGATTAACGTCATTCTCGTTAAAGAATTACGTAATTAATCTCTATGTAACTGGTTATTTTTGTATATAGCGGAGTGCTTACAAATTTTTTGTTTTTTTCCTGTTTAGTTATTTCTTCTGCAAATAGTTATATAATTAACCATAATGTTACTACTATAAGCTTAACGCTTACAAATTTTCTTTAGCGCACTAATGTCATTCTGCTTGATTTTTTTGTTTTTTTTGATTGAGAAGCTAGATAAGGCCAAGTCCTTTACATCTATTCTAAATATTGGTTAAAATTTGATTAAGTGCGTACATCACAGTTGTACATTTATATGTATAACCTAACCTAATCTAATCAAATACTAGTTTATTTCACTTTTGGTTACAAATTGTAGTAATGTACTGTCTTATGTAACATAATATTTTGATATTTTGGATAACTGAAATACATTGATATTTTTTTTATTATATTTGTCCTACGATATATATTAAAATTTAGATTGATTACTTTCATTATTTGATAGGGTTAATTTAAAATTGGTATAGAACCATTTCTTGTGATTCATTCTGTCATTGTTGATATGACATATGTTATTAGATATTGTAGATTTCCGGATAATAAATATGAGTGTTTATAAAATTAAATGTTTTCTTTTATGTGTATATCTTTTGACTTTTCAGGTTATGTTAATTGAGCATTATAATTAAACCCTAAATTATCTTTGGTTCCCACAAATGTATTGCAGAAGTACAGTGTATTGATCTATTCAACGATTAAAGTTGGTAGCACCCATAATTATGAAAATCAATACGAACCTACGAATCGCCTCATACTAGCTTAACTGAGTAGCCGTGGTAACCAATGTAATAAATTAATAATTATTTTTTAATCTAACAAAATCTAAGTATAATAAGCCCATAAACTAAAGTAAATAATAATTTATTATTATTATTTTAATATTTCTTGATTTTTTTAATTTATTACAATTCATGTTCCTAGAATAATTTTTTGCTACCTTTCTGATGGCAAAGTTCTATCGGGCAAAATTAGCTGAAAGAAAACACCGCCTATAATAAAAATTCTCTTTATTTGCTTTCCCTGTTCCATATTGTCAACACCAATATTTCTATAGATAGACATAGTAGGGTAGACCGCAAAGCAAGAAGTAAGGCCGATATATCTCCCACTTATAATTGCATCTCTTCTCGTGTCACATAGTATTATCCCATCTCAATAAGACCTCTTAGCACTGATTGGCCGCTTCAAAGTTACAGCGGGGTCTGGTAAAAGGAAGCTAGACAATTTACAAGCAAAAATTCAGATAGTATCACAGAGTAATATTTATATGCATTGCATGAGTTGAAATGTAATAGAAGACAAAATTATATCTTACTTTCTGCCCAAGTTATTTAAGGTCTTTAATTATTTCAATTGTCTATAAGATTCAAGTAAAATCTAAACAAAATGATCGCTTTTTATACAAATGAAGGCAAAGTAATTTGTAATATGAAGTATCAGTAAAATATAATTTAAAATGAGTTAATTTCTTGCATTGAGTCTAATGCAGACAATTAACAGAATTATTGATTGACTATATTATATTAACTGTATTAGGTGTTTTTTTTAAGAAAGTGAAATTAAGAACAGAAAAAAGTGAAGTAGGAATATTTAAATTACCATTTAATAAATTAATTTCGTTCATAAATATACTTATTACTGAAGGCAGTAAACAGTTGCTAATTTGTATATTCTTAATAATTCTTATAAAACTTTTCAGAACTAAATATATCTTATACTTGTTTTGTTAAAGACTCTAGTTTTATTTGTCGATAGATGTAAATAGAAAAATATCACAAGTTTACAAGGAAATAAGTACATTAACTCAAGCAATCTGTAATCTATAGAGATACAATCTAACGAGTTTTTCTTAAGTAACCTTCGCTTGCTAGTTAAGAGGCCCTTCTCCAAAACAGAAAATAATTTGTCTTCTTAATCTTATAAAACGGAACTGTTACTAGCAAATTACTTTTCTAATCATCAATACCTTTTCACATTTTAGAAATATTCGAATTTAAATTTTGCCTAAGAATTCATCCGGCTCATTTGTTCTGCCCAGCAGTTTAGACAGCACAACACTATTATTAAGTGTGGAGGGAGCCTATATAACAAATGCCTAGTAACCTTCCCTTTGCACTTATCGGTATTTCTAATAATATAGACTTTTGGCGTTTTTTATTAAAATCTAAATTTTTTCCAATAAATTAAATAAGAAACTATAATTCTAAATTAAAAGTGTGACATTTATTAAGTTTTCTCGGTAATAAAATTAAAATAAATTTTATGAAGAGAAACAAAAAGTTAATTTAGGATTTATATAATATAAGATATTACGACCATTTATATTGCTTTATAACGTTTGCAAAATATATCACACTTCGTTCCATGCATAATTTAAGAGGTAAAACATTTTAGTCGAAATATCTAGTCTTATGGTAAAAATAATTCGTCGAATGGAACGTTTCCTAAGACTGAGCCGCCGACTTTTCGGGAAAGCCTACTAACTGTGCCTGATATGGCTCCACCTAGTTCTTTGAGGACATCTTGATCATTTTCATTAAGGAACATATTCACATTGTCACCTGTAAGTAAAATAAGCTGTATCAATTTATATTTCCTTTGTTTAAAACCATCCAGTTTTCCAGATTTTAAAGTATAGCTGAAAATTTAGTTTTTAGATTAGGATAAGAAATTGCTGAAAAGTAAATTAAAAGTTTTAGCTAGGCTTTACTTTATTAGTTTGTTGTTAGTATCTTTAAGAGAATGTAGTTGCATTTTATTCCATAGACTACCAAAAATTATTTTGAATGCACAAAGATTTACACGGTAGGGCAAAAATGTGAGAACATTTGTCTTTCTTTAATAACTTTTTTATTTAAAATTATTTAAAATTTGTGGGTTATATTTATAAAGATGTAGGCTATGGTAAAATAAATTCAAAACAAATGATATTTAATTAGAATGTTATACAGGGCACGTTAAAACAAGAAGTTATTCTTCTTTTAAACAACTCGCGAAAATAAACCCTTATTTTTTCAAATATACTAGCATGGTAAAGCCTTTTCTCGGTTCACCAAAAAAACCCTAGTGATATTTTTTGACATTTCATTCTTTGAAGTATTTATGACTTAATGTTTTATACAGTTTTCCTTGCCTAATATTACTGCTATTTTCAGTTGGCCATGAAAACAATTTATGTCGTCTTTTAATTAATGGTTGCTATGAATCTCATCTTGACAGTTTCATATCAAATCAAATTTTAAGTAACCTTTTAATAAAATTCTTACAATAGACGTTTCAATAAACGGGTTATAGTAGGAGAAACACTATGGTGCAAGATTGCTTAAAAAAATGCGGGAAAATAACAGAAACTTTGGGGGGGGGAGTAGGAGGCCACGCAGTGTAAGGACAGAAAAAAACATTGAACTAGTAAGAAAACATATCAAAAGCTCTGTTACTTACCAGGAAACAGTAAAATTCCCCGGATTATTGAAAAGAAATATGGTAAAGAAAGATCTTCAGTAAGACAGATTATCAAGGAAGATTTGAATTTGAAAACTTACTTAAGGAGTCAAAAAGATCAAGATTAGAAAGTTGTATAGGCTTGCATAAAAAAATTAGAAGAAATAACAATGTCGATAACATCTGATTTACTGACGAGAGAATGTTTTACCTACGGCCACCGAAAAATTCCCATAATAACCGGTTGAATGACAATGTTGCCAAAAAAAGAAAATATTAATGCAGATAGACTGTATATTGAAGAAGAGTACTTCGTTCCGTAAGTTATGGTCTCTATTGGGGCATGAAAATTCTGTAAAACAAGTGTAATTTTTGTAGATGCTGGATATACTGCCACGAAGATCTTGAGATCATGCTACCAGAAGTCGAAATGTTTCAGGATTATTACATTTTGATGCAAGACGGCGCACCAGCACATCGATCACATTATACTATCATACACTGTTGGTCCAGAAATTATTGCTTCAGATGAAAGACCGCCAAACAGGCCTGACCTCAGTTTTATGAATTACTCCATATGGGGAACGTTAGAAGCAGCGGTGGATAAAAGCAAATTTAAATACCATAGACGATTTAAAAACAAAAATTGTGGGTTGCTAAGAAACTTGTAACCAAAACAATATCAATGGCGATATTATTCAATAGAAAAGACGTTTACAAAAAATGTATTGAACCAAGAGAAGGACTTATTAACAATTTCTCAAATTATTCTTTCGTTAAGTTTTTAGTAAGCTATTTTTAGTGTTAATGTGTTAGATCGTCCAGAAATGTTATTGAAGAAAAACATACTGGTTTTTTAGAAAAAATACACAATAAAACAATACAAAAAAGTGCTGAAAGGTCTCGGTAACCATACAAACATTTAAAAAAAAAAACGTGTAAATTTGTGCAGTACAACTTTCTCACGAACTTGCTCAAAAATATGGCAAGTGTTTTAAATATAAGATTTTAATTTTTTTTATTTAACATTATAAGATCGTTTTCACTGCCAACTGAACATATTCGGCTATAAAACCTGTTTAAAAACATTTGGTCATAAATGCCTAAACGAATGAAATGTCAAAAGAGGTTTTTTTTTTTCTGGACCTAGAAAAGACTTTAAGCTGCAAGTCCTAAATATTTGAAAAAATAAGAGTTATTTAAAATAACTTCTTCTTTTGGCATGTCCTGTATAATATTTTAATTAAATCTCATTTGTTTAATTTTTTTTACGATAGCCTACACCTTTCTAAATAGTATTCACAAATTTTAAATTTTAAATATTTCTAAACAAAAAAGTTATTAAAAAAGAAATTTATTCTCACTTTTATTTGTTCACAGTGTAGATTTTTTCCGATAGTACAGGTAAACATTATTTAACAGTGGACTTCATCTATTATTATTATTTTACCAGATTATTTTATAAAAACAGTCGGTTTAAGTCGAAGAGAAATTTCAAAAGAGTTCTTATAAGATATAAGTAATTCACAAAATATTCACGTTTTTCAACTTACCCATTTGTTTGTTTCCTCCGAATAAATTATCCAGTTTGAAAAACGCCTTGCTAATCTTAAAGTCTAGATGATCATCGTCTTGGATTTTAGCATATTTTATGCCATCTCTTGTTTCTAGTTTATACGTAAATGAGTATTTAAATTGACTATCCACTAAAAGAAGGATAAGTAAATAGTAAATACAATTAAAATGGCTTTAATTTATTTAAAGAGATATATTAGCCATCTTTAAATAATTTACTTTACTTATTTTATGGTTTTAAGTAAAATAATATTGTTACCACCAGTATCAAACACACTTGAGTAATGTAGTTCAATGTACTAGGTAATAATCACAAGGTAGATTTTTTGTCGAAACTAAAATGTGGCGTTGGTTACAAAATGATAATTTTAATCCTTCTGGTTGTTAAAACCATTATCTCCTGTTAATAACGTAATTGAAATCATTTGCCTTCGATCAACTAATAGAATTTCATTAGAAAAAATGTACGTTAGTTAAAATAAATAAACTTCCTTTATAGTAGTAGTTCCATCGGTATACCGTTCGGTTGTGTTTTGCTTGTGTTCGTCGCAGTGCAGCTGCGACGCAGTACCTGTGTGCTTGCGTTTATTTTTAGTTCTGTGTGATTTTCGCTTTGTATTTTCGTATCACGATTTTTTTTTCTTTTATAATGGTGGAATAAAGTGTGAAAATATAATAAACTTCGTTGTAGTGGCGAGTGTAAACGATTTTTTTGTATGAACTGCACTGGCCTTGATAAAGCTACCAATTTCAGATGTTACAAAAATCAACCCACCTCCGATTTTTTTGTTCCCTGTGTGACTACCCCCAATTTAAAACGATAAAATCGCAAAGGTATTGCAACATTTAATTCCACAATGCACTTTTTGACTTCGGAATAACCCGCTTTTGATCCAATGACTCCCCCAACAGTGAAGCCGAAAAAAGTTGTGATAACAGTTTCGTCATGTCAAGACTAAGAGAGCCTGCCATTTTAAAGGTCTTCAAGTTATATCTCGCCTTTCTGTGGACATTTTGCTGGATTAGTGATGTGTGGCCATTTCTCAGTCTTAACTGTTAACATAAAAGCTTGCAGCTTAATGTATCACTAACATCTGTAGAATCCCAGCCGTCGCAGTACTATCACGTTGACAAAGTAGCTTAAAATGCGAATGCATTTTTGGTATTGAGGAACGTAAACCTTGACTGTAATACAGTTGCTGAAATTATTAAAGCATGATATACTGTAACGGTACATTACCATTAGACCTTGGGCCTTCGAGGTACAAACATTAAAAAAATAACATTTTAGTAAAAACCGCAAATACATTAGGTTATATTATTTTAGTATTCCAGATGCAATTCATATATGCCACATTAACTCTCTACATTTAAATTATTCTATTTTCTATACAAACCGATAGTAATATTGACTGGTCCATTTCCTTTTACTGGCAAGACCAATAATTTCCCATCAATGTCATATTCACCAATTAAAGCAGCCCAATCCGCGTGTAAGTCTAGGTGTGCTTTTTGTTGATCAAAATTAATGCTAAAAAGAAAATATTTCATATATATCAAACTATTATGGATAAAAAACAGATATTTATGTTACTTACTCCATACCAGTAAGCTTTACAGAATCCAAACCGAATAAATCAATATTTATTAGAGTAATTTTCAGATTAGGGCCAGCATCAACGTCGACTTTTGGAAATCTAAGCGGAAGCAAGTTCGGTATTTGAAACTGGGTATCCCCCTTTAGAAGACTTGGCAAAGCTTCATTTCCATGATCAATACAACATTTTTTAAAGTCAGCGGCAGACTTACTGCATGGCTTAATGTAGGAAGCTAAAAGAAATTGAGTTAGTTAGTTGTCAGAATAATTTCAAATATAGTTGATTTATTTTTGAAATATCGGAAGAATGAATATGTTTTTTGAGTACTCTTATAAGTCCATTTAGAAACGTTTGTATTATGTAAGTATTCCTTTAGTAAAGTTATGAGGTGTTTGAAGAGTGAATGAGAAACAATAATTGTGAAATATACGTGGACCAAAAATATATTGTATTAATAACTTTTCTAATATGCCTACCTTTTTTATTAAACGTTAGTAAGACAAAACAATTAATTTTTATTAAAACAATTTTTTTATGGAAAAAGAAGACAAGCATATTTAGGCACACCCTTAATAATAAAAATATATAGTCATACAAAACAGAAGATCTTTTGTTTCACTAACAGATAAGAAAGCAATAAAAACTAAGCTAATAAAATCGGTAAATTCACCTTTACCCACTACTTCCCTCGTAGAAAATTCCTCTACTTAATGTTATGCAAATTCGATGAACTGTAATTTATTTCAAGTTCTTTAAGTTTTTAATTTATTTATAGTAATAATAATTATTATTATAATTATTTCTTTTTTATAACACTATTTACGTTAGTCTATAAAAAATAAAATATATCTATATTATCTTCCTCTATAAAAAGAGGTTCTTATTCCCATTTAATATCTAATCAACTTAGTAGGGCGCCGCCGCGTTTTTCAACAATCTTTTTTTTTCAGAACATTTTTTTTAGGGATAAGTCACAAATATTGTCAATAAAATCATTTAAAAAATAAATGTTATTTGTTTCCAATGTATCGGTTTTCAATTGGTCAACAATAGTGTTAGTGACTAAATTCAATACAATTTTTTTTTCAAGTTTCATTTATCCTAAATTAAAACTTGGTGGAGCTTAATTTAAACATTTCATCTAAAGTAAAAGATGTGTGATATGGAAACATAGGCAAAGTAATGAGAAAGAAAAACCGAACGTACCCGACTAGAACTAGCAAGCAACAGTCATCTTTAGGAGATAATACTGGGTCGTTATTAGATGTAATTATTGCGCCTGGTGACTAACCAATTTTATTTAATTACCGCCCTCCATCGTACTGGGAAACCATAATATTTCAATTGGGCATCCTTACGGGATGAAATGTTAGAATATATATATATATATATATATATATATATATATATATATATATATATATATATATATATATATATATATATATATATATATATATATATATATATATATATATATATATATATATATATTTATATGAAAATTTTAAAGTAGAATAATTTATCTATAAGATACTGCTAAAAAAATAACAAAATAAAATCAAGGAAACTAGTGAAAACCGCATTTATTATATTTTCTGTGAGCGGAGATATGAGCAAAATAGTTAGCACAGTTATTCAATAACCTATATAAGTTAATAGGGACGGTAAGTCGAATAAACCGTAGAGGACCGCTATGCAGCTATTTTAAGGTAGATTTTATTGTAACATCGATTGTTATTATTTCTAGAATAATAGTGTAAGCAAGCAATTTGATTTACTGAGAAAAACTTCTATTGCATTTTCTGAAAAGCGTTGTCTTAGATATCCTAACCAGATAATAACAAGCTCTGGTATTTTTAACTGTAAATAGCACTTGAGTAAACAAAAAATTCAACTGCAGCTTTTATTATATCGACATATTTTTGGCCTTGATCTGATTAGGCCGTTCATAAAATGTTTCATTGGCTTGCTGAATATTTTGAAAACAACTACCGGGTATTGCCAGTACACCCACCATCTGGCAGTGAATGCAAAGGCACAAAGCTAAAATTCTTCCCGCTGGTTTCTTTTACGCTGTATGCATACCATCTTGTTTTTCACCAGGCACTAGCAGAAATTGATCATCGGCTGGATTTCACTCACGGTTGACGAACATGGCAAATCAAGATTTTCAATTTATAAGTATTGTGTATATTTAATAGCAATGGTGGTGTCAACCGACAACAAACAATCCACGTTGGATGTGAAAAACGGAATACCAAGTCTGCTGAGGTGTCAATAACTAGTGAGGCGTTATTATAGAGCCATTAATTTTAATAGTACTCCTTAATGGAACTAGATATTTGAATTGTCTTATAAACGAGCTCTCTTTACTTCTAGAAAGTGTATAACATAATATCTAACATGTCTAGATTTTTTATTTGTATAAAAAGATTAAAATATTTTATTCTCGGAACCAACCGACAACAAGAGAAAATCTAAAGAATTACACACGCAACTGAAATAAACCCTTGAGCGGAGATAAACGCTGCAATACAATATATCCGGATAGACTGGCATAAATAATAAATGACAAAAACAATTTTTACATTTGATTACAGATGACATTAAAAATTAATAAGAAATTTGTTTTCGTCTGTTCAATATTTCCTCATTCTCTGAAGGACTTATGTAATTATTAAATCCGCAAATAATAATTATAATGATTTCCCTTACTTCCTATGCATTGAGACATACCATAATGTAATACATTATAGTATTTAAACTTGTTGGCATGTAGTGAAAAACTAGGTCTGCAGTTCACAGTTATTTGCTTTACAAAATAAATAAATAAAGAAAATATAAGTTGAATTTGAGTATAGTACCTATTTTGATAGAGTGCGAGAGAAATGAAAATAAAGCAAAGCGTAAAATGCTTAAACTAAAGTTAAAAAGTTAATTTTTTAGTAATGCCCATTGATTGGTATTGCCATTGTTTTGGCTATAATTCACACGGGATCCCTTGAGTTAAGGTCAGGTTAATTTACAGTCGGCAGAACACACGTCGTTTAATTAGTTTTATTGGTAAAACTAGCCATATTATCAGAACTAGGACTTCTTAATATAAATAACTAGAACGCTCTAAAGTTTCATCAATATTTCGCCACCGGATACTGAGTTTTTTTATATTTTAGTACTAGGGTTTAGGATTTTTTAATAGCATCATCCGAAATTTCTTATATGAAATTTAAAATTGGTAAATAATAATATATGGTTACAATAATATTGTTATCCATCATAACAAAATTTAAAAGTTTTCATATTTGTTGTTTGAATGTATGCTAAATAGAGTAAACAAAATATTGCGAAAATTCGTAATTCATTGAATAACGTTGTCATTATTCGAGGATAGTTACTCGAACCTTTAAATGCCAACTTGGAAACTATAATATAGAAATAATCTTCCCAGCCAGTTGAAAAATAAACCATACGATACACATCACATTGAATACCTTTTTCAGTAAGCATGCACTTTGTTTATGTCTCCAGTCAAGAAAAAGATGCTTTACGTTTTTTTGTTGTTTTCTTTGTTTGATAGTGCTCTTCTTTAATAACTTACAAATTTATTTTTAATTTGTGAGAAAGCGCCATCTAGTGTTTGACACATCATCTAAAATAATAGAGCTGATACGTCACTTTAAATCTTAATAAATGCTCTTTCTAACGAGATCAAGTTTGCCAATGTCATTTCACCTACCCTCTATTTGAATTGCTGAAGGAGAAACCGGTTACTGAAAAGTATTCACAATAATTAACAGATAACTATAACATAAATATTTTATTTATTTTCTAATTAAGCATGTTTCTGAAAAATATCACCATTCCTAGAGATTTCTCGATATACAACAGGTCATCTTTCTAATTTGGCCACGATGTATATAAAAAAAAGTGAATAAGAACAATTTAACCATGTGGTAGAAATGAAAAGAACTTATGAGCTATTATATGGGTTGTCATTTGTGCCAGCAGAATTTTTTTTCGAAAAAGGAAAAGAACTAAAACTCTTGTCTCAATAATTTAATATTATTTTCCTATAAAATAATAATACCAACTAGTACTCACGTTTTGTATGTAAACAATGGATTTGAAAACATTTGCACAATAATAAAAGTATCACAGATGTTTGCCACATTTTTGTCAATTTCACAATTTATTCAAAAAGTCCCAATAAATAAATTTGAACTAATTTAAATTGTTTTTTTGATAAGTTTAAAATGCAAACTCTCCCAGTCAATTGATCGCTATTAGCTCTTTTTGTAAGAGTTCGTGTATATATAATTACTTGTTCGACATATAAAACTACAATTGAATAAATTGGATGAACAATAATTACTTATCGACTATAGCTAAAATAAATTAAATGTTGTTACATATATTTCTTGTTTATCTAGTTCAGTACGTTAGTTAGAATCTAACTTGTTTTCCTGCCAACATTAGCATTCATAGCACAGTTTAAGGGAATTTTTTATAAATTAATTTTTAGAAAATTTGAAAGTAGGCATTGAGGGGTTTCACACATGTTAAACATTTTGTAACCTCCGTGATTTCAAGATCTTTCTCGTAAAATAAAAACACCTTACCGTAAACATTCAATGAAAATCGATATCAGTGATATTTCGTGCACTCCGCCCAAAACTGCGCAAGCTGCAAAGTCAGTTACCCTCAATTTTCTTCTAGAGAAGTCAAAAAGCAAGTATGAAAAGCAGCATGAATTATTCAGTAAATGGCCCGAATCAAAAGGGACCCAGAAGTTATTACAAAATATTTTACTTCGTATTTTGCAGAGAAAACCAAGATAATGAAATCATCTATACCATGGTCGATATACTTAATGCTGAGATCCAAGATATCAGTACAAAATGACATAAACATCAGCGAAATCAAAAAACAGTTAGCTTTCTTAAAATGTCAAGCTGTTGGCCAAAAAAACACTAAAGTCAGAAACGCTAAATTTTGAGGAAGTTAAAATATTTTTAATTGAAGCTCCCGATAAGATATATTTACTGAAAAAAGTGTCTTGATTTTGAGTATTGCTGGGGCACATTATATGAACAAATTTATCAAAATGCCAGTGGAGGCCATTGAGGAGAAACAGATAATCCTCATTGTAAAAATACCAAATTCTAAGACAAACAATAGCAGAACATTCACTGTGAAAAATAACATAAAACTGGATTGTTTGTATGTATCGAAAATATTATATGAACCTTAGACCCAAAAATTGTACGACTCGTAGAGTATTTTTGCAATATCCGAATGGTACATGCAAAAACCAAGTAATAGGATGAACTCCATTGCAAAAATACCAAAAGGCATAGCGCAGTATCTGAAACATTCAAAACCATGCAAGTATACCGGTCATTGCTTTGGGTGTACTTTTTTTGTGAATGGAGGAGGAGACATCACTCAGTTAAAAAAAACATGGGAATGCATAAGTACCGATACAGCAGAAGGCTATATAGATGAATATATTTTTTACAAAATTGCCGTGGCTGAAAAGATTTTGGGACTGACAATAAATAAACAACCGTTGTTAGTTAGTTAGTTGTAGCGAGAGACTCCGAAAACATCCGATACATTCATAAGAATGATTTCTCTCTGATTTCGCTTCACCATCAAAAATTGCGAAAATTGAACTTTTACCTTTAACATTGTAAATAATAAGAAAATACTGATAGTACTTTATAGATAATGATATGAGAAAAAACCTATTTAAACATTGATTATTGTTATTTTTATTATTTCAATTTACACCTAAGTATGTATATACTTATACAGAGTAATGAAAATTCTGCTTTGTATAGTCCAATCTTTCGTTCATGGGTAGTTTCTTCCTTTAAAGATGATAGAATTGTATTTTTTATATGTAATTCGAAGAAATAATATCAATGTTATTTAAATACACAACGACGTAAAATATAACAAATTACCAACTATAACTATACCTCTATTCGGACGCGAGAAAAAAAGCTTCGAAAATGCCAAATGTGATTTTGACGAAACGACAGTAGTGAACGGATCTACACCCGGAATGAAAACACACACATATATATATATATATATATATATATCTATATATATATATATATATATATATATCACAAATCACAGCAAAGATTAAAATCATTAAAGCCAGCTAGGAATCAAATGAATGTTAAGCTTAAATTGGGAATTAAAAGTGCTTTTATTATTGGTTTCCTAGCCGAGATACTTATAAAGTCATTCGAATGTACGTCTTAGTGAAGGTTTTTTGAATATTAGATAGAAATTGATAAAATTATAATTTTCTAATTTATTGTAGCAGTTTAAGTTTTTTTTTCCTAAAAGTGTCCCGCCTACATCGGGAGGATTGGCAACCATAGTTACACAGAAACCTGGGTATTTTTGACATGGCCAAGAGAACAAAATTAAACACATTACTAATTAGGGTTAAACCGTTCTCTATGAAATTAAATAATATAATAATAGCCATTCAGATTTCATTAGGCTTTATGAAAATGTAAATAAACATTCCGGAGTTTTATTCGAAAGTCGAAACATATATATTGCTATTAATATCGTAAAATAGATAGCACATAAATAAACATAACGAAGAATATATAACGCTATTGTCAAACGTTTTCTTAAAAAATAAGAAAGGACTATCTAAATTCTTCTAATTTATAGTGTCGGAAATCAGCTTAGGTGATGACAGCGTAAGTCCGGTGCGACACGTTTCTTCATCGTATAGAATTCGTAAGAGTTGAGATTTGTCACACATTTAGGGTTTTGTTTCATGACGTTTTATTTTATGTTTTTCCAGGATCTTAATTTAAATCTCTAAAATTCAGCTTCTCGTTATTCATACAAAATAAGAAATATTGGCAGGTAGCTTTATTTTTCATTTAAGGCAAAATTATATATGAAACAGATGGTTTTATCAGAATGTAAGAGGCTTGGGCACTAAAACTATAGAACTCGTTAATGCGGTTTCAGTGTTGGGTGATGAATTCATTGGATATCTTTTTACCGAAACCGAGTTGCGCGCGGTCATAGTGAACAGTTAATTATTTGATGCCAATAGGTTTAATGTATTTCGTACAGATACAGATTTCCCCGCAACTGTATATTGCTGGCCTTGAATAATTTTCTGAATGAAACAAAATAATACTCAGTCATTTTAGTCGCTTTTTAATGCGTATATTGACGTTTCATTGGTAAAGATAAACATTAAATATCCTGTGTTAGTTTTTATGGTCTATACCGCCGCCCAGTAACTAGTAACATGAAATATGAAATATTGCTTGATGCAGTGTCGGAAATATATTGTACCTATGGCTTAGATTTCTTGTTTGTTGGGTATTTTAACATTCCCGAATATGCTGACTGCATCATGAATGACATATATCCGCCCATTTTTGTCACTATTTTAATTTTTGATCTGAAAACTATAATATCAGAAAGTTCCAGAGTAGATTACTTGATACGGTTTTGTTTAATAAATATTGTCGGGTAAGTAAGACTATCGATACCATGCTACATCGGGACAGGTACCATCCTGTTTTCTGAAATTAATATTCCTTCTCAACAGATGGGTATAAAAGCAAAAACATACACGTGAAATTCCAATTGCGAGTTTAATTTCATAAATGGTAATTTAGGTGCTCTTTTTGTGGATATTTTAAGAGTTAGTTGGTCATTTTTGAATTATTGCATTCTGGATATCAGTTTAATGGTAGAAGTTACTAACAGACAAATGATTATCTTGTTTAATGTTTATATGCCAAAAAAACAACCTTCCAGTTTATATCCGCTTTGGTTTAACGGAAGTAGAGTTAATAAAATAAGATGCAAACGAAAAAAAATTAACAAAACTAATAATCCGCTATTTCACGAGCAGTTCTTTAAAATTTGATCCCAAATTAAACGTGAACATAAAGTTTTACATAATTATTATGTGTGATGCAACAAGAAAATACTTCCGTTTACGATAGGGGTAATATCACCGAGGAATCTAATAGATTCTGGTCCTATTCACATAAAAAAAACATTTCCTTCGTACAAGCTTAAACAGGATGGTGGCGTGCCTTCTGTTTCTGACGGCTTGCCAATGGATAATCCTAGATTTTGCCAGTATCCTAGCTGCATTTTATATAGTGAAGTTATGATATCAGATCTGGGGGAGCTATAGCCCGACCCTAATATAAAAATACGTATATATATTTTATTTGTTTTTTAGTGTATGTATCAAGTCTAAATATTTTTAGGGGGACTAATTCGGTATTTGGGGTGCTTAGTTATCCTAAGCCCCCCCAACTTCGCCAAATGAAACCCAGTCACGGAATATAACATAAGAATCACAGGTCTAAATTAATGTAACTTTCTATACCTAACAGACATTTGACTAAAATATTTATCTTTAGTGATATATAGGTACCTCATGTTATCCAGATTCACGAAAATCATCAAGTATATGTGCTGTATTTAAAAGAGGCGAACGATGTTAATAAATATAGACCTGTGTCTATTATCTGTAAATTCAGCAAGTTGTTTAAAGTAGTGTTGCAAGTATACGTCTGGGAATACCTTGGGGATGGTGTCATATGAACAGCCTGGTTTTATTCCTGGTAAATTAACCGTTACCAATTTGCATGTATTATCCAAGACATAACGTTTGGTGTTTCTAATTCCTTGACTTATATAATAAAGTTATAGGACTGATAAATAATTATCAAATAGGTAGATAGTAGATACAGGTCTAAGAAATGTGTGCAGTCATCTGGAATACCACAGGGGTCAGTGCTTGTACCGCTTTTTATCCTTTAGTGTGTCAGTGCCATTGTATCTGGGTTGGAGGCCAAATGTTTGCTCTACGAGTATATCGACGACCTTAAACTTCTGTGTGAGATTCGTTTTCTCGAAAATGCTTATAAGCTACAAAATAGTTTAAATTAGCTTGTAAGTGGAGTTGTAAGAACAAGCTTCCGCTAAATCCCTTAAAGTGTAATGGTATATCATTTTCAAGAAAATTCCAGTCATTGTGTATATTTATACTATTGGTAATGCTGTATTAGCAAGATTTAATGTTACTAAGGACCACTGAGTAATTTTCGATCCTAATCCAACGTTTTTTAACCATATTGAATACACAATAATTAAAGCATCAAAGGAATGGGGTCCATTTCGCATTATTCCAGGAAGGATAATTTAAGTAAGTATTTGAAGTAATTAAACTATGCATCTAAAGGTTTGTTGTCAAGGTGTATGTTTCAAGCAGTGGGACCTATTAGTTGAAAACAAAAAACCGATTGGTTCTAGCAACATTCTAAAAGAACAAAAAGTCATATGGTGCTGCTCCATCCCGTTTTAGACGTGGAATCAGTTGCCGAAAATCCATTTTTGTTAACAAGGAATCGGGACCAAAATTTACAGTTCGTTAAGAGACCATATGTCCTTAACGATTTAAAAGAAATCGAAATATTTCTATTTAAGCCACATTTTAACCAAACTTTGATAAACGGATATCATGCTAAAAGAAGAGATTTTTATGGCTGGGAGATTATATTTTAAATGTCAACAACTGATATTTTTCCATGAAAGTAACTTTTCACCACACAAGAAAAGAAAAAACGACGAATTTTTGAAAAGGTTAGAGGAGCTACCGCTGCAAGTTCGGAGTTCGCCTCCGGCGAAATGGGTACGTAGCACATCATGCTCTAGAATTGCCTTAATAACAAATTTTGAAAATAGTTTCCAATGGACAATATTTAATGTTTTATGCATTCGTATGAAATAAACGACAAATTGCAACGTGAATCGTATTTTCTTAACAAGCAGACATTTTAGATACAAGTGATTATTTTACGAAAAATGATTGTATTTCTGGTCGAGTTATCCCTTGTCATGTCTATCGGGAGCCGTACTATATGATAATGGAAGCAGAATTGACGCTGGGACATCCACATTTGGAATCGTTTCAGATCAGCAGAGATTATTTCTGGGACGGGGTTTCGAAATGGCGACTATGTATGGTTTTCTTAAATTGTTGGCAGCTCTGGTGAACAACAGGTCTTTAATTTCTCTGCTTATTCTTATTTTTCAGTTATATACCGTTAGATTATAACATAGAAAATTGAAGTGTTATACAATTTAGTTTTTTTTGCATGTATTACAACGTTATGTTAATTCCTTTATTTTATTTTTTTTTGCAGCAAATGTTATATAAGTTTCGGGTTTTAATATTAACTAGGTATAATTTTCATTTAAGTTTATTTGGTTATTTTGTCACATAAAAGAATCGGTTTCAAGTTAGTACTAGGTTGTAAGGTCAGAACATGAAAGAGCGGAGATTCACCAAAAGAGCTACATAAAAATGCAAAAAAATATGTTATACAGCATCATATTTCAAAACCCTTAATCCAATATAAGCTCGAAGTTATAAGTGTAAAAGTTTTTTATTTTCGTTTATTAGTAAAAAAATATGTTTGAATTCAACATATAAAGATAAGGGTGTAAGAATTTAATGAAATTGATATTTTAAGATCATTTATCAATTTATTCTTGTGGGAAAAAGGTTAAGACCTGATAAATCTGAAAATGCTTTGATTTAACAAAACGCGTGTTAACAGTTAAAAGTATGTTAATTTTACTTTGTTTTTGCTAGATAATACGATAAATTTATTATTTTTTATTGAGTTTTTTCGCTACGTCTTTCTATGCTTTCGATGTTGAATTTTCTTAAATTATTATCAAACAAAATAATCCCACGAAAATTACTATACTTGTTACAAATTAAATCCTTGAACACTATCTTGTGTTTACCAAGCCACTGTACGCAAGCTCTACAGCCCCGAGACCGGAGCTTTTTTAAGAAGCTATATAGCAACCCAACCAAAAACCTCACAAGATATCAACCCGGTGCATTAAGTGGAAAAGCTTGATTAAGATGAGCTTCTGTGGCCACGGACATTAACGGTTTCAAGGCGACAGGAATATATCCGATAGACCCAATCACCATTCCAGATCACTTTTATTCTATGATATGTTCATCAACGACAGATTTTTTTGCTGAAAGATAGACCGATATTCCCAGACCTGTAACACCAAATTTACGTACCAGCTCAGAATTACCCTCCACAAGCTCAGAATTACCCACTACAAGCTCAGAAATACCATTCACAAGCTCATACAATACTATTCAAGCCAGTATAGATTATTTTAGTAGGAAAATGAAAATCCGAAAATTATTCCGTTAAAATATCTCCAGTTCTAAAAATAACTGTATCTGTCAAACGAAGGTTCAAGCAAAGCGCAAGTGTGTTAACATCACAAGAAAATCTGAAAACAAAAAAAATTCGTGTTAATAAAGCTAAAATATTACGATGGCAGAAAAGAAAAAACAAATTAGAAGAAAAACAATGGACCTAAAGCGACGATGAGCCCCTAGCGAATAAAAAAACATGAAAACAAGGAATGTTGCGTGGAATGTTTCGAAGTTTATGAAACAACAACAAAAAAAGTAGATTGGCTGCAGTGCCTAAATATATAAAATGGTTGCATGTTACTTGCACCATGTATGGCGAAGTTTGCAACATCTGTTCAGGCTGGATTCGCGCAAAAAAATGAAAAATAGATGTTTTAAACCCTACATCGCACATAGACAGCAACACTGTCATAAGGCGCAAAATGTAATTGCTGGGAAAGAGGCTAATGAAGGACTGTTCCGAAATATACTTACGAATTATTTTAATAAGAAAGGTGATATCCCAATGAAATTTTTCTCGTAGTATCAGTTCATCATAAACATAAACAACCAATCATAGTAATTGAAAAAAAAAAAACTTTTTATTTAAATATTAGAAGATATGACTTTGTTGCTGCAAAGTCAACGTCTACTTTCACAAATATGACTTTGTTGCTGCAAGAACAACTACTATTTTTATAAATATGACTTTGTTGCTGCAAATACTGAAATGGTTCATACAAATAATGTCTAGGCTTTTTAGCTTACTTATACACATTTTATTGAAAAATAAACGAAATTCTGACAATTTTGTAAACTTTTTACTAAAAATATTTTTGTAAAACTAATAACTAAATATAAAATACTATTTGGCACTTGTTTTAATTTTCTTCTTTTGTTTAGTAATCGATGAAGAAGAAAGAATTTCACATCCAAGAGATTTGTAAAAATCATGATATTTTAAAATGATATGATTTTTTTGACACAAAAATGCTAAACCTTCTAGCTTATTTTTTGCAATTGTAAGAGGCGCCTCATAGAGTGGTTTTAGCCTAATAATATTATTATTAAAGGAAGTTCGGCTACTAGTTTTTCTTATTATAATTTTTTTAAAAGTTTTCTCTGTGTAAGATGTTTTATATTGTATTGTAAAAGGTTCTTCTTTACATACTTTCATTACAGCAATTTCGTTCCACAAGACGCGATCTCCAGTAATATTTATGACAAAGTTGTTTCCCATATTTTCTTGAACCTGTTTAAAATCATAAAAATCAGAAAAATTCATTTCTTTTATTTTATAGGGTCTGCCTGTTTTTTTTGCATTAGCAATAACAGGGACCCATTGAGCAGGAGTGTAAATGGGGCCTGATTTCAGAATCCGTTTTTTTTGTTTCTCAATAAGAGAGTGCATGTTATCTCCCTCATTTTGGGTATGCCCAACTACTAAAAATTTTAAAGTTATTGAAGGTATATTTAAATTGCTGACAGCGTAGAGGAGCATTGAGATTATAAATTTATTTTTATTTTGCCCTGAGCAATTATCACAATAAAATATCAAAGGCAGGCCATTAAAATGTTCATTACACAAAAAAGAATATAAGCACGAGCCTATTTCATTTGCGCCTCGACCACCCTCCCCTTCATGCCATACATAGCAGAAACCATTTTGCGTTCCTAGGTCAAATATTGTAAAATTATAGGTACTTAGTTTAGATTTATAGTAAAATGTATTAATATCCCCACAGGGAGTTGGAAGAACTGCCTGTAAGTCAAAACAAGCAGTAAAGCATTCAAGGTTTTTAGCACTCTCCTTATCTCTCGCCTTTTCGAGACGGGATAATTCTTTCTCCCTTTGGTGCATCTCATAATTTTCCTGTAAAGATGTTTTATTCTTTTCATTTTTATATTGTTCGCATAACCCACATTGGTCTTTTTTTGGAGTAAAAAAAGAAATATTGAATTCTTTTCTAAAAATTCTTGCAAACATAGTATAATTTCCATATTGTTTCCTTTCTTCAACACACTTTTCTTTATAATCCCTGTGTATGTCGGCCAATGATTTTCCTCCTTCTATAAACTCCCTGCTGGTTTGGGCTCGAAGGTAATGGGATTCCACTCGTGGTATTTGATTAATATGTCTTCTTATGTCTTGCTTAATTTCTTCTGAAACTTTTATTTGGTGACCGTGTTTTCCCCTTTTGTCTTCTTCTAAAATGCCATCTTTCGTTTTTTCTCTTACTGTTCTAATCATACGATCTGATATTCCAAGTGTGCGTATAAAAAATTGTTTGCAAACCCTTGTCTTTTGATTACCAATCGTAAAGTAGAAGGCATTATTATTTTTTCTTTGATGGGCGTTTTCCACAGTACGAGTATGTGGTATGTCAGATATATTATTTAAAATAAAGCTTCTCTGTCTTTGTATATCACCTGTTTCCCAATATCTTTCGAAAATATGTTTTCTGTTTTCAAAGCTTATCTTTTTCCCACACTCAAATTTGCAAATATCATTACAAGTCGCTAACATTTCGCGGTCGGGAACTTCCTTTTTTCTAGAGTTAATATGCGATTTTCCTGTGTTTTTCTTTTTCCTCCTTACATTGCGAACCCAGTTACCAGGATCGCACCGCCTTTTTCTTTTATTTTCTTTTAACACTTCATTATTTTTATTATTAATAGTATTATTTATTTCTTCGATTTCTGCTGCATTGTCTGTGTCATCTGCATTTGATTCTTCCTCATCTCTCCATGTAGGGTCATCTCCTTCGTCTTCAATTCCTTCGAGTGGTGTAAATTCATTTTCTTGGGTAAATTCTGATGTATCGCAAATAAAATCAGTAACTCGTTCGCTGTTTTCTTTTTGAACAATCGCTTCACTTTGTAGTGCAGCAAGAGTGTGAGTGTTTTCATTTTGAGAATCAATTTGTGAATACTTACTCTTTTCAACGTCTTCGACAGATTGTAAAGTAGCAGTTGGGCCTAACATCTGAAAGAAAATACCTTTTCAAGTAAAACAAAAATACTACCTAACACCTGAAAGAAAATACTTTTTACTTTTTAAGTAATGCCAAGAAAAATAACTTAAAAATGTTTAGCTCTGCCTGCCGCACTCTGTAATTTGGCTGTAAATGGCTGCATTTTTAACTATTTGTTATTTTAAAGCTGTAGAATTTAGTGCTGTGCAATTTTGCAAACAAATTATGAAAACCGAGATGAAAATGCTGGCAAAGTACTTTTTTTTTGTAAAATGTAAATTTGCTGTGTCATTACTAATATGCACATACATTTTTTTTGTTTTGTTGACACTAGTAATTTATTAGGGATAAGAATAACAAATCTTAAATTTAATACTTACCCCAAAGAGTTCTTCTTCTATTAAAAAATCATGTTCAAGAGCAGATCTTAATACATCTTGATTTAATTCTGAACTGGTACTTGGGTTAGAGGCCTAAAGTAAACATAAAACGTGTAATTTAACTATTTTTTATTATCCCAAAATAATGCGCAACTGTATTCTTAAATTTAAATATGGCAATATAACAAATTAATTTTTGGTTTCCACAAACTAATTAAATTTGTTTTTTCTGCAAAGTACGTACTGCAAAATATTTATAACTTTATGTGTTTTTACTTTAAATTGTAATTTTACAAATCAGTTTTAAGACTAAAATTAATCATTAGTCACTAAGAACGTGAGCACGGTCAGCCATTACAAAAGAAACGTGTTACTAAAGTTTCGGATAAAACTAAAGAAAAGGAAAAAGACAAGTTACATGAATTCACCTTAAGATACTTAATAAATGCTTCTTTTTAAGGTTAGAATAGGTTCTACTTACTTCCTTCTGTTCAATTTGTTCTTGAAACATTCCCTCCGAAGTTTTAACACACACATAATTTTTTGTAGCAAGATCCAACAAAAATGCTGAACGTGCGGACATTTCAAACGAAACTAAAAGCCTTAGTAAAAGACACAACTAAATCCACTCACAATCAATACTTTTGTCGATATTTGGCCTGTCAAAATAACATTTACGACAGTTTTGTATAACCTAGACGATTAAAAAGCGCAGACATATTTTACTGCAACACTGTCACAAGTTACTAATGACAGTGTTGCCGAAAAGTTGTAACAGATTTTCTAAATAGAAACATAGACACAATGCGCCATCTTATGACTAAATTTTAAAATATATTTATGACACTCTTGCTACAGGATCTACAGCGAAAAATAGACTTATTGCGCCAAAAATGTTATATTACAATATTTTCGGACTTACGACAGTGTTGCTGTCTATGTGCGACATCATCACTCCTTTCTCTATGCGACAATATTTTTGTTATGTTTATATTTTCTTAAAATTAACCCTTATTTTTGTATTTCAATAAACTTTTAAGCAATTCCTGTTTAGCGACTTATTTTGAAAAGAGAAATCCAAGAATTGCAAAAATTATAGATTTTTTTCAAAAAGTGCAATGCAACTCTCCCGCATTTACCCTTTTGCATGGCTTTTATATTACTTTTTTGTAGCTTATTTTGCTAATAAACTTATTTTGCTAATAAACAAAACTTTTTCTGTAGTTGCAATCTATGGTAATGTCATTGGCTTTAAATAGTAAACCAATGGTAATGTGAAGATGTAGCAATTTGTGTTATCTGTGTAGAATATCTTTACACTTCATTAAAAGATGATTTTTATAAACTACTTTTTCACAGTTCTTATTAGTATCATTATTAAAAAAACAACACCAGAACTCAAAATCAAACTTCCCATTAAGTGAAAACCTTATAAAATGAAACAGAAGATACCAATATTCTGCAATAATAAAAAAACTAGTTAATATTATCGTCTGTACAAAATTATTTATAAATCATGAAATATAAACATGTTTTCAACCAGTTAAAATATCTTCAAATGTTGCTCTATTTTTATCTGAAAAGTTATAACTTAAAGTGATATTTATTTATCTGTAGCTACTTACGTATGCCTTTTCCGTGGATCACTGCCATATATCCCAAAAAAGCTAAACACACTAACATTTTGTTTTTAGGTGTATTAAATGATCATAAGAAATTAACAACTGAACTGCATAGGAGAAACATTGATTGTTAATTTATAACTTAGCCTTAGGTTGTAAAAACTGCACAATTTACGGAAATTGCAGTTTTTTTTCACTGATTGGACTAACTAAAAGAAAAACGAGCAAAGTGCATTTTAATAATGACCGGCCATTGATTTGTAGTCAATTAAACTTATTAAGATATTTTTAACATAATATGAAATAATTCAATTTAGTATAGCAGCTACATAATAATTATTAGTGATACAAGCATAAAAAATGATCATCTGAATGATATGAATTAAAAAACGAAACAACTGGTACGGATTTCATGAGATTTTTAAGATTATATTATATATGTATATATATATATATATATATATATATATATATATATATATATATATATTGCAACCCTTGCTTTGGTTTATAACCGTAGGGTGCAAGATTGCTACGCTCTTATTTTTTTTAATAAAAAAATAGGAAATATTTTTATTAATTTACTGAAATAAAAAAAAACTCGCAAAGGTAATTAAAAAAAAAGCAAAAGTATCAAGAGAAGAGTCGTAGTCAACAGAGCGTGCATTATCAATGCCCTAAGCTCGTTTATCCCGGAAAATGGGAGTGGGAAAAAAATAAAAAAATTAAAACTAAAAAAGGGGAGCGCCACGAATTTATTATGGCCTAAATTGTAAAGCCCCTAGATGTATTCGGCACTCACTTGTTCCTGATACTTTTATAAAAAGGAAATTGTAATTTAAAATTAAGAAATTATTTAATAAAAAAAAAACTGAAAAAGAAAGGAAAATGTGAGCTAAATAAAACACACTATAAAACAATAAAATCTATTTAATAAATAGTTTTTTTTTTGGAAAAACCTGTACAAAACAAAACAAAAGGAAAAAAAATACTAGTGTAAAATAAAAAGGTTCACCAAATGGACAAGCGTCCCAGAGTGATACGTCACTGCAACCGGTGGAAGGTCTACCAGTAGACAAGACCTTAGAAGTTGTAGGGTGGAACGTTACTCGTTCACGTCAAAGGGAGCCTTAAAGCCCCGTACTAGGACCCTAACAAAACAAAAGGTTTTCTAGTATTTTTTAATAATTACATAAAAATTAAGAATAAAATATAACCCAAATAAAAGTCTATTAATAAAAATATTAACTTTTAATTTTATTCAATATGTAAAGAAAATAATCTAAAAGAAATTACTCTCATCCCAATTAAATCAAAATATAATAATAAAATTTCAAAGCATTAATTAATTTTGAAATTCCTAAGAAAAAGCTATTTTATTTAATTTAAAGCCTGGAGATCTTTCAATTATTAAATTTTCGTATCACGAAGGAAGTTCCAAAACATTAAAATATTTAATATTTTAAATGAAGCAGTCAAAATATATGTTTAATAAATACTAATTAATCAAAATGAAAACAAAAATATAAATTAACGCAAACTGTACAAAGAGAGCTTACTACTCTGATGAATACCAAAATTTAGTCGAAACGTCGTGTCGCAAAAATAAATAAATAAATAAATAAACAAATAATAAAACCTTAGGAGTGAACTGAGATCGAGAAAGAAAATCTTAAAATATTTTCAATTACAAATGCTTAATTCAGTATCAAAATACAGCATTACGTAAGCATTTACATTAAAATAAATACCAAAGTTTCAACTAAGTCTGGCTAATTCAAAATAAAAATGAAAATCATACTAGAAATTAGAAAAATCTTACAGGAACCCCAGAGGCCCTGATGAATCCTATAATATATGCGAAACGTTGTATAAAAAATCAGCATAATATTAAAGGTGATTTGTAATAAAAGGTATTATAGAAACTGAATTTAATTAAAAAAAATCAACCACTAGAACAACAATTTACATATCAACAAATACAAAATGTACTGAATTCGGTCAATCTAAATAAAACAATGCAAAATAAAATATAAAATAGCAAAATCTTTCCAAAATAAAGGCACTTGCGTACCTGAAGAATACCCAATATTCAAGCGAAACGTTGTAAAAAAAAACTAAAATATATTTAAACCCTAATATAACAAACTAGCATGATAAAGTTTTCTTCCAACAAATTATTTTCAGACGATCCTAATGTTAAAAATACAAAATACTGTAGAATAAAAAAAAACTACGTCATATTAAATTACTGAACAGCTAGGCAAGATATTTTAATTAATAACCCAATTTATAAAAAAAAATTGCAACTATTAATTTATTTCAGCTCTGTGAGCTGCTACATCGTGGCAGGAAAATGGCGGCCTGGTCCAACTTCAGCACCAAAAATCCTCTCTCAGAAAGATTACTTGAAGGTTACAAAATATTATAAAATTTACAAATACAAAACCCCAAGTAAATTAGTACGAAGCTGAGGAGAAATCCCACTAACGGATTTCCAAGAAAAACTTGGATTTTATTTTCCCCAGTTCGCGCTGAAGACCTTTCGATGTTACAGGAGACCAGAAGAGTGAAGTGAAAAAGTAGTTCCTTCCTGGAACCAGCTCCGTTGTACCTTCTAGAATTTACTCCATGTCCATTAAATTTTACTTGTCATTCTCCAATGGCAGGAATATTACCACAATAATCAACAATAGGAGCTAGACTATTAATAATTGGCTGTTGAGACGAACTAGAAGACGTAGAAGGTTGACTTGTAGTTCTTTACTTACTGTGTCATGTAAGTCTCTTTGTAGAGCAAGACAAGTTGCAAAACATTCTTGTTTAAGCAGGTCTTGATTGTCACACAGCAAGAAACGAGACTGAATGTAACTTACCGCGTAGTTGACCTAATTTCTTCAGCAACTGATCAGACTTAGACCCTAAACATTACTGAAGAGTAAAAATAATTAAAATGGAAATAAATAACCACAATTTAAATAAAGCGTCCAATCTACCACCGTGTTGTACGGCAGGAGACAAGTATTGATTCTTACTAAGGGGCAAAAAAGAGCGCGGAAAATCCCTTCAAGAAACTTCTAGCAAGTTTGACATCTCCCTTCTGCAATTCAAAAATATTCTAGAAAAATGGCATACCAGCACAGAACAAAATAAATACATCGATTTACCTTTCCCTTCTTTATCATACATCAGACAGAGATAGAAACAAAATACACCGATCGTCATATCTAATTCATAGTTCTTTTAGTAGTTGGCATCATCGGTAAATAAACAGCTGATAGGCTTTATTTGAAGAGGCAAATTCAAGACAAGATATTCCTGAATTGTATAAGAATAGAACAAAAGGATTTTACCTTAATTTAGAAAATTAAAACATACTAAACACAATGTCATTTAATAAATTATGAATAAACTTTTGAGGTATGTAAGGTGCAACCTACATAAAGTCTTAATCTATTGTAATTGTTATATTCCCTTGTAAAACTATAATATTTTATTTCATTTTAAATGGGATTGAGGTAATCCATCTGATATCTGCATGTCATAAGTATATAAGGTATAGGGAAGGTGCTTTGATAAAAAATAAACAAAGACCTGTGTAAACTGATACCGAACTCTACAAGTTCAGTTATTGTTAAATCAAGTTAGTGGTTGAAATTTGGATAATTCATCCGAGTGAATGGACCAAAGAGAAATCAGAATATTAATATATTGTATTTTAAACAAAAAATGTTAATTATTTTAATAAGGAATATCATTAACCCATTAATTTAATGTGATAATTGCTCTAAGAACGTTCCTCTAAAGAATATCAATATCACCATATTGATATAAAATATAACTCGCCCGAAGAGAGGGTAAGAAAGTTAGTATTTTAGTGAAACTATATTACTGGTTAAGGTTTAGATACCATAGTGGATTCATAAACTAATATGTATACATACATTTGCAAATGTTGCAATATTTCATATTTATATTCATTTATTGACTGGAACATCCTATATAAACAAGTTGTCAATAAATGGGATTAACAAAAGGCCAAATAGGATAAAAATTTAATTTGTAAGAAAATTATTTTTACGTACTTCTGGTTAAAAATGTTTAGTTTCCTCGTAAGAGGAAAGTATTGTAAACGTGAAAAAATCACCCTTCGAGATTTTTTTAGATCTTCACATTTCGTCGGTTTATATGTCTGTTTATCTATTCACGGCATAGTTAAAAAACTATACGAGCTACTTCAAATTTTGGTCAAAAATTAACGGTCATTTGAGGATGATATGGTAACATTTTGCTAAAAATCCAGTATGGTGGAAGATAACGGCGCCTCGGAAAATGTAAAAAAAATATTCCTAAAAACTACTATACAATTTACCTAAAATTTTGTACAAAGATCAAGTTTGACATCGACAAATACATGGTAAAAGTTTCGTGAGGAGTCATTATGGTGAAAGAAGATAGCAACCTATCGCTTAAAATATCAGTATCTTCCACTTATCAATTTTGGTACAAATTTGTATAAAAATTAAGTATGGGTTAGGCATGATATGCTGAAATGTTATCATTCCTATATGACAAAACAAAATTGCGGCCTAATTAAATATTCAAAAAGTCGGTAAAATTCCACATTATGAAACAAAAGCCTCGTTTTTATAGATCGAAATAACAAATGTCATAACTGAGCTTTGTATGCTTATATGTACGTATGTATGCTAGATCTGCACAAAGAGCTATTAAAATGAAAAATATATATTTGTCTAAATCTGGATAACTGTTAGATATGTAAATTAAAGAGATGTAGTGTCATAGAGAATTATTTGCGCATAATACACAATTTAAATATGAAAAAAGAGCAGAAAATATATACAAAATGAATATGAGGAAAAATTAATTTAAAAAATATAGGTAAATTGGTCTTCAATTTTCTCTTATTAATATTTTTTCCCATAACGGATTCTACCACACACAGTTTATATATATATATATATATATATATATATATATATATATATATATATATATATATATATATATATATATATATATATATATATATATATATATATATATATATATATATATATATATATACCTTCGAGGAATGTAACCTTATTTTATAAATTTTGTAATAATTATTGTCAATAGTATAAAATTTTAAATCAGTTTTAGAAAAAAATGTAAATGTCTTTTTTTAATTAGACCACTAAATGTTTTTTAAATTAATTGTAGATAGGAACGGAAAGCCATATATACCAAAAAAAAAATTAAAGGAATGAGCAATTTTTGAGAAAGCTATAGGCGAAACGTCAAGTTAATCCCATTGTTTTATTTTGCAAATAAACCTATACCCAAGAAAGAAGTCCAATTATTATATATAGATTTATCTGTCCATCGCTGTGACATCCAACCGTAAAATTTTTACATTCGTTGTGTCATCACGCGACGTTCCGACATCCAAATTTAGATTTAGCAGCGTTTTTTCGGTTTTTTGAGCTAATCGGGGCGTGGTGGGTACAGGGGTACTTATTGTTGATGGATGTCATAAGGTATGTGCTGTATTTATACAAAAAAATATACATATACATCCGGCAATTTCTGTATATTTTATATACAATAGAAATTTTAGATATACTACTTTGTGACATCCACTAAAAAAGATGTATATATTTATTTGATTAAAAATTAGTTGTGAAATCCGAAAATTGACAACTGCAGCAGTCGTTTCCTAAAAGAGAGCCGACGAATTTCTTGGAATAATTTAATGTTTACGTTTGCATACATCCGAGTCCATATTACGTTTACTCAGTTTTGCGCCAAAGGTTCTTGCGACATCCCATGGCTGGAGAAATATTTGTCTCAATTTGTATTTATAGGTAATCCCAATATTAAAATATATCTGTTGTGCTCTTCGTTGTTTGTATTATGTTGTGCAGACCTGCATTATTAATTTTATCATTTGCTTTCCAAGATAATGCATTGGTAAAAGTAAATTGTCATTATGTTCTTTACGACTGATGATGTAATAAAAAAATGATAATAATAAAAAAATTATTTCTTGAGAAATAATCATGGTCAACATAACTGTAAACTAATCGGCGAAATGAAATGAAAAATTTCAAAATTTGAACTTTCAAAAATGGGTAATTTATAGTTTTTTCTAACACAACAAGCATGTTTTTATAGTTTTTTTTTTTGAATTGTTTATTTACATCCTCCTCAATTTAAGGAGTTTAAGATTTAGACCGGTATTAAACTTAGTACTTCTAGTAAACCGGTCATAGTTCAGTAAACTGGACTATGGTCGTAAATGTCAGTATATCTTCTAACTTGAAAAGTACGAGTATTTTACTCATAGTGCCCTTTCATATTGGTAAAAATCTAGTACAGCAGGATAAAATGGCGGCCTATTAAAAGGTAAAAAGATAATTACTAAAAAACTACTTATCGAATTTCCCCAAATTTCACAGAATGTGAGGTACATATCCAAGAAGGCGAAATAAAATATCTACCTAATAAAATTTTAAGAAATTATTGCTAAAAACTGCTGCTCCAATTTACCTTATCCATTGCAGAAGAATCAAGTTTGATATAGTGATAAAATGGAAAATTTTAGCGTTCAAGTCAATATAGAGTTTGTGTGTGAGTAGAATACACGAAAACTTATCGAGCCAAACCTGTTTTAAATGAGAAGAACGAGTTAGCAGTAAACTTAAAAGTTATAGAAGACCCAAATGTTGGGTAAAGAAGAATTACGAGGAAAATAAATGTAAGTAAAACCACTATTCTACGAATTTAAAAAAAAAACAAGTTTCACCCATACCACATTGAAATACTTTAAGAATTGTATGAGGATGATTATCAAAGGCGACTAGATTTTTGTCACATTGGAAATGCATGACGGTTCCCCAGTTCATCATACATCATGCATTTCTTACTGAAAAATTTCAAGAACGCTGGATATGAAGAGGAGGACGGATTGCGTTGCCGCCTAGATCCCCTTGCTAGACAAAATGGACTTTTTCCTTTGGGGCTTTGTTAAAAATTTAGTCTATCAAATACCTCCGACTATAAAAGAAAATATGAAGGTAAGAATCCGAAGTGTATTTAATGAAATTAATTTGAATACATTAAAAAATGTTGGCCTATCGTTTGAAAATCGTTTAAATATTTGTGTCGTACAGAACAGTAGGTATTTCGAACATCTAATTAAGTAGTTTTTACTGTTTTATAAGCTTTATTACTTGTTTTGTTTTTTTATTGTTTTATTGTTTTTATTTTTACATTCTAATTGCACTAGGGTGGACAAGTTAACAATTAGTTTAAACTAGCTGTTAAGTTGTCCATTCTAGGTCCTAAGTAGTTTAATACAGTTTTGACTCGATCAGTTTTTGTGTATTCTACATTTCCCGTCTCATCAAACCGTTGTATGATCTTTCAAAAGCGCTTCTCGGATACTTTTCATGATATGTTCAAGACTAACAAACAATTGCATTTGTTGTGTTTAGATTGACAAGCAATCTATCTACATGTTGGGATCATTTACCTAATTTAAAGTTGGATATTTTTTTTCAGTTGCGAAAATGCCAAAAAAAGATTTTTGTTTTGCAATTGCATTAACTTGCTCCTAACACATAATTTATCTCGATCATTTCGTAATATCCACTAGTTTTTATTATTAGATCATTGTAATACTATGTAACATTTTTAGTTAAAATCTTATTTTATTAGTGATAATTTTTATTTTTTGAAATTTTCAACTTTTTCGACCCATGCATGCTAGTATGAATAAATTAAAAAAAAATTATCTTGAAACAAGAACACTTCGCAATATTTTCCAGTAATAAATTGAGATGTCCACCTCTCACGTTTTTTGAAAAGTTGCTATAAATCTTAAACAACTCTATATAGATCACACAAATCCTATACTAAATCTATAGCTAATAAGGGAGGAATCTGAAAATATAATAATTTACAGGGCGATAAAATTTGCATCTAGGATTTTTATTTACCCTGTATACCATTATCAAAGATTGCTAAAGAACCGAAGTTAAAAGAAGACTACATTTGGAAGTTTTTACCATCCTAAAATGATTTATGTTAACGTATTAAAAAAACTACAAGCCGTCAAAGATACGTCTTATAATATCGAAAAGTGGCCATAAATCTTGAATGACTATGTATTAGTCCCCACAAACCCTATATTGGGGAGTGGCCAAAAAGGGAGGAATCTGAAAATAAAACAATATACAGCGTGTTCCATTTAAAAAAATGTAAATTTGGTTTGTGGTAAACGTATCCTCAATCCTGCATAATCGAAAATAATTTTAGGCTATAGCTCTCAGCAGTCCTTACAACTTTCGTACAATTTTTTCTAATTCTCACAATAACCGAGCTATTGGATTTGAAGACACTGTTGGACCTCACTGTATATCATTTAAACACAAAATGCCCTTTTTCTTGCGTAGTCCATGAACCTGCAAGTCTTTAATTTAGGCAGATTGTGTAATACATAATACGTGAAAACGGTTTGGACTTTTTAAGTAGAGCCCAGCCAGACGATGCAACTTTATGTTTTTACTCAATATGCCGATGCTTAATGAACTGACTAAGCTCTTCGCGAAATGACGAATTTCTCGATAAGACTAAGATATATCCGTATAGTTATTTGGTAGTAAGATAACACACTGTATAAATATCAATATGTGCATATTTTCTTTATTACGAGGACAGTTCTGTTAAAAGGATTTTACATATTTTTGTACCCAAATAACCAGGACTTAACTTATAAGAGATTATAAGTACAATTTATACGATATCTATAAAATTATTGCCAATATAAACTGTACTCTATGTGTGGTGGAATTTGTTACGAGGGATATTCCGGGTAAAACAGAATTACACGATTTTTTAAAGTTTATTTTTCTTCATATTCATTTTCAATATATTTTCTACTGTTTCTTCATATACACATACCGTTTTTTTTTAATTATGCTTTTATTTGTTGTCAACATTTTTTAATTTTAATTATTTTGCATTTCTTTTAAGCTTATGTAGATGGCCGACAAAAAAATTAACGAAAACTTTTAATATTTTTCTCCATAAATAGAAGATTTTTTCTTCTATTCTAAAAAAAAAGGATATAGAATATTACCTACTTTTTTAAACATTTCATTAAGCAGATATTTTGTTTCGCGACATGGCATAGACCAAATTTTACCAGTTCATCCCTGTTTTACACTTTATTTTTGTGTAAAATTTCAACTCCATTGTATACCTACTTTTTATGTTACTGATACATTTAATTAGGCGGTCATTTTTATTCACTATGAAGGCTCCACCCCAAAAATTTTCCATTTTGTCCCTGTATTAAACTTGATTCTTGTGTAATGGTTAAGGTAAATTGGAGCAACAGTTTTTAGTAATAATTTCTTAAAATTTTATTAGGTCCATATTTTATTTCGCCTTCTTGGATATGTACCCCACATTTTGCAAAATTTGGGGAAATTGGATAAGCAGTTTTTTAGTAATTTTCTTTTTTTATTTTAATAGACCGCCATTTTATTCTGCCATACTAGATTTTTACCAAAATGTTACCTTGTTATTCTCATGTGACTCTTAATATTTGACCAACATTTGAAGTCAATCGGATAAGTAGTTTTTAGCCGTAGACTTACAGACAGCCTGACAGACTGACCGACGAAATTAAGAAAAGATGTTTTTTGGCATCTAGAGACGCTGAAACAATACAATTACAATACTTTTGTCTTACCTGTATAATCGAAAATAATTTTAGATTGTAGCTCTCAGCGGTCTCTACCAGTTTCGTATAATTTTTTTTTTCTAATCCCCACAATAGTCGAGCTATTGGACTTGAATGCACTGTTAGACCACCCTGTATGTGACGCGCAGAATTGTTCAGAGTTATCCTACTATAACGCCGAATCCATAGCATCTGTATGGTAACAAAAATACTGCAGATCACAAAATTAAAAAACTCGTTAAATTTCCTTTAGACAGAACTTCCCTCATTAAGAATATTTCGTTTTATTAGGAATAATGAAGTGTAGATCAGTTTAGTTCAATAGTTATTTAGGAGCACATATATACTGTATTTTCAAACATTTTTATTGGACGCCATTTTGTTCCAGTATATTGGATCCCTATCAATATTTTACCAGTTTGTACCTATGCTATATTTGATTTTGGGCATAATTTAAAATTAATTCAATAAGTAGTTTTTACATTTACCCACACCGCGATTTTGTTACCTATGCCACATTTGATTTTGGGCATAATTTAAAATTAATTCAATAAGTGGTTTTTACATTGACCCACACCGCGATTTTGTTATGTTGAATTCGCACCAGTTTATCTTTATATCATATTTAATTTTTTTCCGAAATTTGCAGTCAGTTGAATAAGAAGATTTTTGTACGTTATTTTTTTTTATTCCGCTATCTTGAATTCGTTACACAACTTTACCAGTTTATCTCTTCATTACATTTAATGCTTGCACAAAATTTGAAATTAATTTAATAAGTAGTTTTTCAGACTGATTTTTTAAATATTTTATTAGGTAGCCATTTTGTTTTGCCATCTTATATTCATACCAAAATATTACCAGTTCATGTAACACTTTTTTTTCACAAAATTTGAGGTAAATTCGTTTTTTTAGTAATAATTTTTTAACGTTTCACTAGGCCGCCATCTTGTTCCGACATTGGATTTTAAGCAAAATATTTCCAGGTCATCCCCATATGAGCCTTAATTTTTGTCCAAAATTTGAAATGAATCTGATGAGTAGTTTTTAAGCTAGGCCGCGAACATATAGACAAACCGACAAGTGGACCCACCGAATTGATAAAACACAGATATGTAAAACTAGCTAGCGTAATTTATTTAATATTTAGAAATAGCAGAAAGGAAATTACCGATTGCAATGAAATCAAAACGATTCCACAGTTCAATGAATGAAATACATTAAATTATGAAATGCCGATTTTTAATAGTCAAATTGTGTGATGCGCAATACGTCGAAGCATTATGAGTTTTTCATCAAGAGACTTCACAGATTCTGTAAGCGCATGATTATACCCAATATGGCGACATTCGAGTTCAAGTTTGTTAGTGGGAGATATTAGGGATACAAAGTCGGTTAAACTAACGGAAAGTTGGGCATGCATACAGTTTGTTACAAATTCGAGGTACGAGCATTGGAAACGGTAATATTAATTTTACTTTTTATTTCAGTCCACCTAGTTTTCCCGCAACTTGTGTTAACTCCGTCTTAGCAATTAGAGTTGATATTTACTTTGACCTGCTGTAATTATGAAATCGTATTGAGACAAAAGTAATCTATGGGTGATCAATCTATACTGTCCGTCAAAAAGTCCGTCCAAATAGAAAATTATGTTGGTTGTCAAAGAAAAAAATTATATTTTTCTATGATAATAACGATTATGAAAAATTCTTTTGTTGATTGATTAAAGAGGTAATTTACATTAGCAAATATTATAATGGGTGACCTCATTAAACAACTCACTTGGTAAATATCTTGTCTCTTTTCCCAATTCGCAGGGTTAATTTTAATCATTATTTTAACAGTTATCTAATATTTCTCTACAGAAATAGAATCCCCTTTAAATTCTATAAAAGTCATATTTTTGTTTTTTTTTATGTCCATTCTTTCGGCTGGATGTCACAAAATTCCAATTTTTATCGGATGTCACAACACCCGGAGGATCAGTATATATATATATATATATATATATATATATATATATATGTATATATATATATATATATATATATATATATATATATATATATATATATATATATATATATATATATATATATATATATATATATATATATATATATATATATATATATATATATATATATATATATATATATATATATATATATATATATATATATATATATATATATATATATATATATATATATATATATATATATATATATATATATATATATATATATATATATATATATATATATATATATATATATATATATATATATATATATATATATATATATATATATATATATATATATATATATATATATATATATATCTGGTTTTATTTTTCTTGGTTTAAGGTCAGCGTGCTAAGTTAAAACTAGGCAAAATTACTTCAAAACATACATATATTGTAGTCGGAAAGATAACGTTTCAACCATATTTCTGGTCTTTTTCAAATCTACAATTTGATATGAACATGTAGGTATGATAACAGAAATTTTTTTAAAAAATATATCTTACCTTAGAACGTAATGTCAAAATAATCCAAATTTTAAAAAGCTAACATAAACATTTACATAAAACACGTACAACACAGACTATTTATAAATGCACGTACATAATTTAAATTTTAAAATATTGACAGACACACATTTTACATAGTAACACGACGAAATTAACTACTGTAATACAGATGTATAGATTTTACTGAGGTTGTTGACATCTTTTTTGTCATTTATGCTATGATTGTTTTTTTGAATTTCAACCATTTCATAAAATTCTCTCTTTTTTAGGTGGTGTTCGGTCTTTAAGATCTTTATTCCATTATAGTTAAAAGTATGGTTTTTCGATTTTTCATGATTCGTTAGGGCTGTTGAATTTTTTTTATCGTATTTGTGACTTTTTACACGATTTTCCAAATATTGGCTGGTCTGTCCAATATAAACTCCCTCACAGTTATTACAAGGAATCTCGTATACGACATTACTTTTTTTGTTCTTTGGAGTTTTAGTTTTTAGTTTGCTAAAATTTTTTGATAGTAAATTGTAAGTTCTATGACATGTTATAATATCGAATTTTCTAAATAATGTTTGAAATTTTTGGGATAAACCATTTATGAAAGGAAGCGTAATGAATTTTGCTGACGTAGACCCAGGTTTTTTAATATACAATAAGGTGTTATAATATTTGTGGATTGTGTTTTTGAAAATTTTATTGACTAAGTGTATCGTACTGATTTAATTGTAATACGGATTTTGCTTTTTCAATTGCATTTTCTCTGTATTCGGGGTCAGATAGTTGAATAGCGCGATCTGCTAACCCTATTACTACCGATTTCTTTTGAGACGTTGGATGACTAGAATTAAAATTTATATATCTCGAGGACCATGTTGGTTTTGTGTACCATTCTGTCTTTATTTGTTCTCCTATATGGTGTAGTGTTAAATCTAGAAAATTTATTTGGCTATTCTGCTCAATTTCAATTGTGAATTGAAGGTTTTTATGGTATTGGTTGAATTTTTGTATTATGCTTCCGATTCGTCAAACGGAATAAAAATAAAAACCTTCAATTCACAATTGAAATTGAGCAGAATAGCCAAATAAATTTTCTAGATTTAACACTACACCATATAGGAGAACAAATAAAGACAGAATGGTACACAAAACCAACATGGTCCTCCAGATATATAAATTTTAATTCTAGTCATCCAACGTCTCAAAAGAAATCGGTAGTAATAGGGTTAGCAGATCGCGCTATTCAACTATCTGACCCCGAATACAGAGAAAATGCAATTGAAAAAGCAAAATCCGCATTACAATTAAATCAGTACTCGATACACTTAGTCAATAAAATTTTCAAAAACAGAATCCACAAATATTATAACACCTTATTGTATATTAAAAAACCTGGGTCTACGTCAGCAAAATTCATTACGCTTCCTTTCATAAATGGTTTATCCCAAAAATTTCAAACATTATTTAGAAAATTCGATATTATAACATGTAATAGAACTTACAATTACTATCAAAAAATTTTAGCAAACTAAAAACTAAAACTCCAAAGAACAAAAAAAGTAATGTCGTATACGAGATTCCTTGTAATAACTGTGAGGGAGTTTATATTGGACAGACCAGCCAATATTTGGAAAATCGTGTAAAAAGTCACAAATACGATAAAAAAAATTCAACAGCCCTAACGAATCATGAAAAATCGAAAAACCATACTTTTAACTATAATGGAATAAAGATCTTAAAGACCGAACACCACCTAAAAAAGAGAGAATTTTATGAAATGGTTGAAATTCAAAAAAACAATAATAGCATAAATGACAAAAAAGATGTCAACAACCTCAGTAAAATCTATACATCTGTATTACAGTAGTTAAATCCCACATTTCGTCGTGTTACTATGTAAAATGTGTGTAAATAGTCTGTGTTGTACGTGTTTTATGTAAATGTTTATGTTAGTTTTTTAAAATTTGGATTATTTTGACATTACGTTCTAAGGTAAGATATATTTTTTAAAAAAATTTCTGTTATCATACCTACATGTTCATATCAAATTGTAGATTTGAAAAAGACCAGAAGCATGGTTGAAACGTTATCTTTCCGACTACAATATATGCATGTTTTGAAGTAATTTTGCCTAGTTTTAACTTAGCACGCTGACCTTAAACCAAGAAAAATAAAACCAGAAATATATTAAAGTCATAGGTCAAAGAATAGCATAACCAAAAAAAAAAAAAAATATATATATATATATATATATATATATATATATATATATATATATATATATATATATATATATATATATATATGTATAAATATATATATATATTTATTATATATATATATATATATATATATATATATATATATATATATATATATATATATATATATATATATATATATATATATATATATATATATATATATATATATATATATATATATATATATATATATATATATATATATATATATATATATATATATATATATATATATATATATATATATATATATATATATATATATATATATATATATATATATATATATATATATATATATATATATATATATATATATATATATATATATATATATATATATATATATATATATATATATATATATATATATATATATATATATATATATATATATATATATATATATATATATATATATATATATATATATATATATATATATATATATATATATATATATATATATATATATATATATATATATATATATATATATATATATATATATATATATATATATATATATATATATATATATGTGTGTTTATTATGTCTATTTTATAGATAATGTGTAAATTGTAATAATAAGAAAGGTTCATTGAAAGTAAGGTTTTTTTATAAGGGTACTTGGGTATAAAATAGGTACAGCACTTTTAACAGAATTTATCCCGTAATGAAATTTCATCTTTATCAAAAAAAGAGACACATCTTAACATTTATGTAACGGGTATATAGTTATTATCAAATAAATATATGTATATTGTATAAAAACTGTGTTATATGTGTGCTGGAAGCTGGAACCTGTTATGAGAAAAGTTCCCGGTAAAAGCCAAATTACCGATTTTTTTATTTAACTCTCTTTAGAAATGTTAACACATTTATATCACTGAACTGTAAACTTATTTTTTTTTAATTAGGCACGTATAAAATGTGTTGCTTAAAACATTTAAATTTAACAAAGTACCAAATATTAACTCAAACATGTCGATTATTATGATTTTAAAAATTATCGCTCTGTAATAGTAAAAGACACCTTGTAGTTAGAAAAAGAAGTATTGGGAAAAAATATACAATAATAAATCGTGACTACTTGTTATAAACGCTTAATTGAAAATTTTCAAAAACTGATTTAATATGATTATCTTCTTTTCTCGAACCTCATTGTAAAGTGACAATAACATAACAATATATAATTTTAGAATCCCCCATTATGCTGAAAGATATAATATTCTTAAAATAAACTACACCCGGGCATTTATTTCTTTTTAATTATTATACATTACTTGAACTTACAAACTTTAGTTTTAAAAAAGCATACCAATTAGTTGCATTCCTGTTCCGTAACATACTATATAATTAAACAATTATTTGTCATTTGAATGTGTATGGTTCTACATAATATCACGATATCATGAATGACTTGTTTAACAATTAAATTAGTAACGAAACGAAAACGGTCCTGATAATTTTTTGTTATGTCATTTCTAATGTAAGCCTGATCATACCGTTTATCCTTTATTTCATGACAGGTGATTCTAGTTTATGTTCTGTTTTGTTGTGTGGTAATGAGCTTTATTTATATTGATATAAATATTAATTAAAATTGGTTAAATTAGTCTTCAATAGTGAAATGATCCGACAATTAAAAATAACATTAATTGAGTAAATGTAAAAATTTGTATTTTTTCTTACAACTATTGAGCGTTTCAGATTATGTTCAGAAAGTTTAATTTGCAAGGCCCGCTCAAAATAATGACTTGACAATAATTATTAGAAGCGGATCACAATAATTACATGTGAATTGGAGAGGCTTGCAGTTACCAAGTTTATTAAATAAAATTTCAACTTATAATATACTGAATAAAAATAATTATCGTAAACTTTGGTTTTACATGAATAATAGAAATCATTCTGTGTACATATATGTGTTTATATGGATATGAGTGGGTATGAGTGTGCATGTGTGGTCATGGATATGTATGTCACGAGTGTGTATGAGTGTTTCTCCTATGAAATTTCCTGAGAGTTTAATATTTCTTAGTACAGAATAAGACGCTATACTTTCCTGTTAGAATCTACAAGTATGTAATTAACGATGTCTTTTGAGCTTAGTGACTGGGACAAAGATGCTAAGAAGAAGCATGTTGAAAATATGGATACAAATCTATAAGTCAAATAAAGCGCAATCAAACTGATGCCGAATTTAAGTTTGAAATCCAAACAAGCTAAATTTTAGCAAAAATGGAAATGACGTTAGTGATGATGATAGGGTTTTTGATGGCTCCATGTAAGATATCAAGGACGATTTTCAAAAATTCATTAGCGAGAATTGAGAACTGTTTGATTCTCAGAATATATTGATATGTATTTCACCAAAACAGATAAAATAAATCATCCGTATGATTTAAAGTTGCTTTTGTATCAGAATGAAAGAAATAAGGAGCATTCTGAAGAAGTTTGAGAGGCTTGAAGTGATTGAGTTTTTATAAATTATCATATAATGAATAAATGCTTGAATAAAACCTTTAAAATCAATTAAGTTTTTTTTAATTGATACATCTACCATTTAACAAAACATATTTTCTTTATTAAATAAAAATTAATGTTTTGTTCTTTAACGTGATTAACGAAACAGCTTTAATAATATTTTAATTTGAATAGCCTATGAATAACAAATTTCCAGATACTATACTTTCCTGCATTTTTTACATATAATGAACATTATTTATAAAATTTCAGGTTGTTTTTGTTAGAGAATAGTCGAAGATTAAGGAAGACATCGGTGTAGTTTCGTGAATGTTTTCATTTAAATGTAAATATACGTTACTGAACGTAGTGCTAAATATATAGGTAAAATTACGAAACGCACTCTTTATAAATAATATTTACTCCTCCTTTAGGTGTAAATTTATTATTTCGCGGAAAGCCAGATAGTAAAGAGGTAATCCAGTAGTTCTAGTTTGAAAATGGAAAAATTGGTGATAACTAAAGACGATGTGAAAAATGTAAAACAGTTTAACACTAAAGTTTAAACACTTGAATTTAATATTGACCATCGAAAAATGAAAATCTGCGTCGGTAAAGCAGAAAATTAGTCAATTTGCTTCAGAAGGAATCGAAGATCTCTAACACGTCAATAAACTAGGGTTTACCTTCTGTTCTAAGATAAGCTTCGACGGGAGAGAATGCTAAATTCGCTTTCAAGATAACCCGAAAGTGTCTGAAAATATTTTTTCAGAAGTTATACAGAATGTTTTGCAATTAAATTTCTTTAGGCTTGGAACGGATACGTTTTGCCTTGATACTACCAGTGCAAGAATACCTCTGACGCGTAATATTTTTTAATTTTTTGGAAACTTATTTGTTTTAAAATGATAGTTGTTTCTAGTTTCTAGTTTTTAAATAGTTCAAAAGACCAATATTTGATTTAACTAGCCTTAACTATTTCTAGTATCCTTTTCAGTATTTAGTACCTGAAATTACTTTTTTTTTGAAAAAGCTGATAGGTCTTTTTCTATTAATATATCTTGGTGGTAAATATTTCCGTTATGCAAACTTTAAAATTTCAAGGAGAACAAAACACACCTGACCATGTTTAATTGAAATATAGTAGACTGTTCTGACTAAATAAATGCAAATTATCAAAAAAAAATGTAATTTTAGTAATTTAGCTCCAAAAACCTAAATATTTACGTTTGAGATATAAAATTTAGTTCTTATTGAATCTAAAAATGCATTTAAATTATTTTTGAATATATTTTTATGCTAATTCAACGCATATCAAATTCAAAAGTATTTTTAAATCAAAAATCATTTTAAACAGTCAAGGTTTTTAAAGGTAATTTTCCAACTAAAACTAAAGCTATATCATACAAAGTGTACTATTCCAAATATCAAAAATTGTTTAACGCTAAAAATCTAAATCCTTTTAAAACAGCATTACGTTTAGTTCTTAAGGAATATATTCTATATTTTTTTCTTGTACCGTATTTTCTTATCTCTAACATTTTGCCTAAGTTTAAAAATCAATGGCTCTAAAGTGAAAATCTAAACCTAAACCTATGTATACTTGGTTATTTTATATACCTACAGTTAAAGCCTATTTTTCAAGTTCTAAATTTAAAAATTCAATCAAATTAACCCCTCAAACTTTTTTCCTAAATAAAAACCGCAGGTCGACTGACCTTCCTAAGCTGCGATTACATAAATACCTTTCATCATGTTATTTTTGATTTGCAAAAATAACAGACCACAATATCTGTACAGTTTTTATACAGCTGAAATTGGTTTTCTATTAGAAATGGGCATTTTGTATTCTGGAAATATGTTTTTAAATTTCAGGCAGAATAAGGTATTTTTCTGAACACCATTTCTCTAACGATCTAGACATATTTACACCTCTAGTTCTTGTTATTTTTTATCTAAAACTACTATTGCTAAAACACCTTAAATCCCACGCACATCCACACACACGCACATACACACACACTCGGAGAATACTCTCAGTTTACCCTATATTACACTATTTGCACATAAATATAACTATTTCGTCCCCTTGTGACCCTTAATTTTTGACCAGAATTTGAAGTCAATCGGGTTAGTAGTTTTTGAGCTATGCTGGGTACAGACGGACAGACCAAAATGGGAGAATATGTTTTTCGGGGCCCAGGGACCCTGAAATGTAAAGATTTCTAAAAACCTCAGTGTGTGATTTTTTCGCCATTACAATACTTCCCTCTTACGAGGGAAGTAAAAAATGAAACAACTCATATTTGATGTTAGTGGAAGCCAATGTAGTTTATGGTTCAATAAATAATATTATATTTTACAACATTAAAGTAACGTGGTATGTAGTTCCTCGTAATTAGACAATTCATTTCCTTAATCACACTTTCGGGTTTTTTCTTTCCCCGACGCCACAGGTTTTTTCGCAGTCCGATAGAGGGTGCAAAGATCTATCTCAAGCGCCTGAAGTAATTCTTACTTCTTAAATATTCTTTTTCAAATTATCTCCAATATTTTTCTCCGTATACTACATTTTCGCATACTTAATCTGTCACTAGTTGATAAAAAAACAATTGGTTTTAAATTGTTTGTTTCTTGTCAAATAATGTTATACTTTATATACTTCTGAAAATTCATTCCAAATTATCTTTTCATTTCATTATTTATATAACCCTGAAGAAAAAATTAATTATTTCGAAAGCTTGTTTTATTAAATACTAACAGCAGTATTCACTAAAGAGGTTCACATTTAGACCAGGTCCAACTTGACAGTTATAGGTTTAACATGACGTTTTTAACAACTGAACAAATAATTTTTCTAATTATAACTGGCGAACTAAGAGTTCTAATTACCATGGCAGCTAGTCTAACTTTTAAACCTTTTTAGTGAATTTTGGTCAATTCCCCATTATTTCTTTTTATTATTGTTAGTATACGGCCTTTACCAACAAGAAGTGGTTTATTTGCTAAAATATCAAAAAGTTGTAATAAGAAAAGCTCTTTGGTTTTCAGTTTTAAATTCATATACCGAATATTGTTCAGGAATTTCAAACTTTAAATATTTTTCTTACTTTTCGAAAATTATATAAAAATAAGTTGAAGTTGAAAACTATTTGAATTTTTTTAATAATTTTTTGCTGTCTAAAATTCAGTAGAGTTTGTGAAACTTAAAAATAAACAGTTTTATTAATCACACTTTTTCATATCTTAGCAAATAAGCCAATCATATATATATATACATGATATACAATACATATATATATATATATATATATATATATATATATATATATATATAATAAGCTTTTCTTTCTAATTTTCTTTATTTTTTACATTTATATTATTTTGTACTTTTTAGTATTATAACTAACAAAACTTTTTAACATGGTTCCGCTATATTGGATCTACACCAAAATATTAATATGAAGTCGGTTGAGTATGTAGTGTATAAGCGACGTCGCGAACTGACAGATAGACAGACAGACCGACAGACAGATCAATGGAATTGATAAAACATATGTTTTGGCATCTAGGGACGCTAAAACGTAAATATCTGTAAAACCTGTGAGGGTAATTTTTTACGATTATAAACATTTTATTTGGCCGCCATTTTGTTCGGCCATCTTGAATTAGTACCACTATTTTACTAGTTGATCCCTATGCCACAATTAGTTATGGCACACAATTTGAAATTAAACCAATGAGCAGTTTTTTCAAGCTGAATTTTTAAATAGTTTATTAAGCCACCATTTTGTTGAAACATTTGAGATAAATTGGATGAGTAGTTTTTAAAAATGATTTTTTTAACATTTCAATAGGCTGCCATTTTGTTTAGCCATATTGGACTTTTAACAAAATGTCACCACGTCATCCCCGTACCCTTAATTTTTTACCTAGATTTGAAGTCAATCAGGTAAGTAGTTTTTTAGCTACGCCGCGAATAGACAGACCGACGGAATTGAGAAATGTTTTTCGTCATCTAGGGACCCTAAAACGTGAGGACCTGAAAAAATCTCGGAGAGTGATTTTTTCACAATTACAATACTTCTTTTTTAGGAGGGAAGTAAAAATAAATGTAAACAAATATATTTTTTTAAAGCTTTTATTTATAAACTATTGAACTGAAAATTAAAAAATAATTAAACTTACATACACACAAAACTTTTAAAAACTCGAATATCTTTATAAGACGTCATTACAGTGAAAATAAAGCCTCAAGCTTTTAAGAAAATTTTTAAATTTTAGATATGTTTATGTAAGTTTACATATTTTTTAATTTTCAGTTCAATAATTTATAAATAAAAGCTATTTTAAAACATATTTTTTAACATTTATTTTATTTTGCTTGTGAGGTTCTCAGCTACATAATCTTTTCAATATTATTGGATTTCCATGCCCCTTGTCGCTAGAGCTAAAATATCAAATCCGATATTATCTAATAAAGTGGATGACACTCTTCTAAAAGAAGATCCAGCACACATTTTAAATTTGAGAGTTTTCCTAATTTTACTAGGAATTAAAGAAAAAGTTTTTTTCTCGACTGGTTGCTTTAAGGATATTTCATTTTCGATTTTTTTTTTTTTGGAAACGAGAATTAATATTTGTCATGCGGAGGTTTATATCAATATTTCAATGATTTTGCACCGTGGTGACTTTTTGTCACTATAAACGTCCGTGACATTTCATAATCAGAAATAATGATAATTTATTTATTATTAATTTATTTAAAATTGTCACAAAGTTCATCAAAAGGACCTGTTACAGCAACTCCTATTAAGGTTACTCCTTGTTAAAAGGCAGACTTCATTGTATAATATTCACACCATAAACTTGATGGATACTTCAATACAGAACAAAATTATGCCAAAAACAAGGATTCAGAAACTGCAGTCAGGTACGAGCATTTGCTTAGTACCAATTCTTAAAAGATTTGTACGCTGGATCATATCTATATTTTTTACTTCTCGTAAGAGGGGAATATTGTAATCGTGAAAAACACCCACAAAGATTTTTGTAGATCTTTGCGTTTTAGGATCCTTATCCGATTAACTTCAAAATTTAGCTCAAAACTCAGAGGGCATTTTGGGATGAAATAGTAAAAATTTGGTAAATATCGAAAAATATGGAGCAAAATGGTGGCCAAATAAAATGTTAAACAAATCATAATTAAAAAATTAATTATCCAATTCAGCTCACATTTTGCACAAGAATTAAATGTGATGTAAGGATAAACTGATAAAATTTGGGTGTTAAGCCACGACGGCGAAACAAAATGGCGGCATATTGAAATGTTCGAAATGTTTAAAAAAATCACTGCCAAAAAACCACATTGACTTGAAATTTTGTATAGAAACCAAGTGTGATAGAGAGATGAACTGGTGAAATTCTAGTGCGGAGCCTGTATATAAAAACACAATGACGGTTCAGTAAACTGTTTAAAAATTCGGTAGAATTACATTTCCTGGAATAAAACTTATTATGGAGGAATATCTAATATTGTTACCAGCTCGTCTTACAAGTATCTCCCAACTGCTAATTCTAGAATCTGATCTTCTCTGCACCCCATTGTTTTCAAGAGTTCTTGGTTAAGACAAAACCCTTAAATTAATAATTGCCCATCCAAAATAAAGTGAATAATTATCACAAAAGTCGTCAACTAATAATGTTTATAAAATTATCAGAAATATTGTGAAACACATATTCTCAACTGTAGCCTGTTGCTTTCAATACATAATGAATGAATATTTTGTTGATTAACGGAGTCATAATTTTAAACAAAAATGTATTGTCTGTAAAGGAGTGAAAACTAATTACTCCTCCGTGTTTTATTGTAATTTTAAATGTTTTGGGCGCATAAATTATATATTGCAAAATTTCAACTTGTTTATTTCCTTTAGTTGGCAGTTTATATGTTTTTAAATTGGAAATTGTAATGTCAAATTATATTGACTTACTAAGTATTGCTCGTATATTTTAATTAGCCTTATTGGTTACAAACTATTATTATAAATAAGTGTTTAGTTGAATTAAACTTTGACAAAATTATTCCGTACAAAATTGAATTATAAAAGGTTGTAGAGCAGCAATGACAGTTTATAATAAAATGGCAAGTGAATTGTTTACAGTCTATGCTTTAGTAATTCACAAAAATATTTGTTATATTAAACTGAAGCTATGTATGAAGTATAGCTACTGAAAACCAACATATATAACAGGATTTCTCTGGATATTCGTTTATTTACTGAATGTTGCTTCTTCAAGGATCCTTTTTTCAGTGCTCTTATTTGTGGTTAATTTTAGTATTAGTAACAAATAAGAAATAAGTCAATCATTCTCGGTAATACCCAGCTTTGGATTCCCTCCTCTCTGTATGAGATACGGTCTACTACCCAAATTATTAAGTCAAAAGATTTATTTACTTTACATATATAAGATTTCTATTTAAAGGGACTTTGATAAACATTATTATAATTTGAACGGAACTGAGTGAAGTCTGAGTAAGAAAAAATGGTCAAGGCAGCAGTCACGGTCATAAATTGTATTATCGGAAACGTCTACAAAGTTCTGAAAGGTTGATCAAAAGGGCAGTCAAGGTCCTTAAATGTTTATATTACCATCGAAGCTTTATCTATTGCCATATTGCCTTGATATGTATTATATCAAGGCAATATGTCAATTAAAAATTGATGCAAAATGGACTTAAAGAGTTGGAAGGTCAGGGTTAAAATTACACAAGTATATATGAATGTGTGTATGTATGTAAGTTCGATCTGGATTTAAAAAAAATTACAGATACAGAGAGGAGATGAAAAATGTTTATTCTTCCCAATCTAAGTGAATTTTTATTTGCACTTGCGCAAGAAGACTGTTTAATGCCAAATTTGATTGCCAAACAACATAAAACTGTAGCATATTAAGTACATAAATTGTTATATCTTTTTCTTTTCTTCAGAAAACCATTTATTATAATCTTGAGTAAATGATATGTAAAGCCCTTGATAGAAATTTCCTCATAATGAAGCTTTCCTTGTGTTATGCAAAGTGAAACATAATATAAACGAAAATGCTACCAATATTTTAGTGTGGGAAAGTACGGGCTACAAGACAAAAAATCTTATATGACCGTGTAACTTAACCATCTAATTTAACAAATTTTTTATCTAAAACTATTAATTAGATAATTATTAATTCAAAAATTTAAGTTTTTCTTTTAAAATAACCGCATTTCAAAACAAAATGTCTAACTATTGACTGACTCTTATTGCAAAACATATAATCAGACAACACGAAATAAATCTTACTTGCTGCACAAATTATTTTTCCTACTGTAAATGAACAAAAACATTACGTTGTTAAGTAAAAAAGCAATATTATGTATACCTACTTACACAGGCGCTGAGATTTGTGCTATAGTGATATTTCTATGTAGGTAGTTGGAACAATATATAGTATTGTAATTGGTTTAGGTCAATCATGCTCGGTAATACGTCTACTAGGCAAAGTATTAAGTCAAAAGATTTATTTACTTTACCTATATAAGATTTCAATATAGAGAAAATTTGATAAACATTATTATAATTTAAACGGAACTGAGCGAAGTCTGAGTAGAAAAAATGGTCAAGGCCGCAGTTACGGTCATAAGTTGAATTGCTATCGGAAACCTCTACAAAATTGTGAAAGAATAGATCATGTACATGTGATTTAAATTGACTTTGCAAGGTTGGACAAAAGGGCGGTTAGGGGACTTAAATGTCTATATTGGCATGGAAGCTTTATCTATATACCACATATCAAGGCAATATGTTAATTAAGAATTAATAATTTGAATTAGAATATATATATATATATATATATATATATATATATATATATATATATACATTAATTACAGCAATTAAATTTAAATAAAAGCTTTTAAAAATAGTAAGATTCCCAATCAAAACTTTTAACTGCAATACCCTTCTTTACACTGGTGCTCACACTCCTCCTGCTCTACTTTGTCTTATTTGTTTTTAGGTGATATTAAATAAACTAGAATTACGGCAAATATATTGTCATAAAATATTAAGCTTGTATAGTACCTATAAAAACACACATTCTAGAAATAATGAGTCCCGAACTCCACAAGATCTTTTCGTAAATGTGCTAATAAAGTTCAAATGTGTTTATGTACATATAAAAATAACTTTTCTGCAGCAAGAGACTTGAAGCAAATCCACTTTTCAGAAGAAGTGGGAAGCCTCTAGTGAAAGGTTTTTAAAGGGTGTTAACGGATGTTCGCCAATATTTTCAAAATAAGTAAAAGCAACAATGATTCAAATCAAATCAGAATAAATCAGGTTAACAAAAATGATGACATACGAATATTAAATTTGTTTACATAGTTACAAATATCTTTGACAACCAATATTTGTAACTACTTAGTCAGACTGGAATTTCGTTCACTCTATTATCGTCACCTTTTCTTCGTATACTTATATTCGACTGCTGACTTGTTGACTTGAGAATTGAGAATTTGTTTTATAAAAGAAGTTGTGGTGGAAGAGTCATTTTCCCTTATAACATAAGATATCAGTATGCGTTCAAAAATTAAATAATCCATGTGTTTAAAATTAATAAGTCCTTTGTTGAAAACCAATGAGTGGAGTAGTAAAGTGGTAGTAACTTAAATAAATTATTATTATGAAAACTGTTAACTAGGCCAAAAATTGTTATTAGTTTAAAAATATAGTGCATTGAACTTTTTCGAATACAAATAAAGACGAGTTTTCACGAGATTAATACCGACATATATTATTAAATATTCTGTTCATTCTCTGAGAGAAATTTTGGTATCTGCCCTGCAATTTTTAACTCCATTTTATGTAAATATTATAGTTACATAGATATAGAAAGAGTCATTTTTTAGATTTTTATTTTATTTTCTTTTCTATGTTGTGTACATATTGCAAATTCGATTTACGAAAAGTATTTTGGCATTTTCTAAGCATCTCTCTTTAATTCAAATTGCGCTGTTTTGTCTACAATATGTGAGCTGCTCTGAGCAAATTATAACTCAAAATGGCTCATTCAAATTCGTGTTTATCTATATAAAATTTTCCCATTCTTTCACTGCTTTTAATACTTAATTTATACATTTACATTTTAGGGGACAAAAAGCTAAACTTGCCTTTATTTATGACTTTCAAAATACGTTGATTTAGATGGTGGTAATAACTTAAAATTAGTTTTAAAAGACTTAAGTGTCTATGGATTAGAAAGTATCAAAATACTTGATATAAAGGCGTCCATTTTGTTTTTAAATATGGATTATAGCCCTTCAAAAGAAAAAAGTAACCAATTCTATGAGATGAGACAGCTAAAGGGCATTATCTACTATAGCGCAACCGGTGATTACAGGATCAACTAAAACTTTTAAGCGGGTGGCTTAAATATTATTAAAGCTTTAAAATTGTTTTAATGTCCTACGATGCGTTTACATTTTTATTAGCGTAACCTTTTAATATCGATTTGCTCTGGAATATAAACAGGCGTGTTGCTGCCCTGAAATATTTAGTAAATCAAGGAAAGAAGTGAAAAGAAAAAATTAAACTTGATTTTTTTTGAGATTTTTTTATATCTTTACGTTTCAAGGTTTCTAGATGATGAAAAACATGTTTACTCGATCCCGTCTGTATGTAGGTCTGTCTGTCTGCTCGCGGCATAACTACTTACCCGATTGACTTCAAATTTCTTGCTCAAAATTTTCCACAAAAATCAAATATTTCGTGAGAATCAACTGGTAAGATTTAAGTCATACCACATATACATATACACCTATACCACAATTAAATCCAAGAATTAATTGTGGTATAGAGATGAACTGATAAAATTGTAGTACGAATTCAAAATGGTGGAACAAAATGACGGCTAAATAAAATTTTTGTATTGTGAAAAAATCATCCTTACGGGTTTTACATATCTTCACGTTTTAGAGTCGCTAGATGCCAAAAATATATGTATTTTCTCCATTCCGTCGGTCTGTGTGTAGTAGTAGTAGCTTAGCTACTTACCCGGCTGACTGAAATATCTGCTAAAAAATAAAGGGTCATCCCCATATGATGACCGGGTAATATTTTGGTAAAAATCCAGTATGGCAAAATAAAATGGCAGCGTCGTAAAATGTTTAAAAAAATTATTACTGACAAACTAGTTATCCAATTTAGCTGAATTTCTGTACAAAGATCAAGGGTTACACGGAAATGACCTGATAATGTTTTAGGAACAACCAAGATAGCAAAACAAAATAACGAGCTAGAAAAATATTTAAAAAATCAGCGTGAAAGCTACTTATTAAATTAATTTCAAATTTTGTGTAAGCATTAATTGTGACGTAGAGTTAAAATTTTAATACGAATTCAAGATGGCGAACAAAATGGCAGCCAAATAAGGTGTAAAAAAATCTTCTTATTCAATTTGTTTCAAATTTTGCAAAAAAAATTAATATAATATACGGATAAACTGGCACGAATTCAGCATAACAAAAAAAATTATGTAAAAACTTGCTGGATTTATTTTAAATTACGCCCAAACATCAAGTGTGGCATAGATAGACAATAGTAAAATATTAGCACCAATCTAATATATTGGAACAAATTGGCACCCAAAAAAAATATTTGTATATAAAGTAATCTCTTATTATCGTCACTGTGTTTCCTGAACATTGTCTAGGATTAATGAGGTGCTACAATACTTGTTATTAAGTTAGATGCACATTCCTGGCAGTTCAAATTTTCACGACCAGAATTCCTGTAACATAGGATGTGAACTGCACATAATAATCACCATTTTTTCGTGATTAAAATCTGAAGGAATATGCTCAAATTCACACTGATCAAGTAAGTGAACGTATAGCTTACTGTCGAATTGGTCATTTTTAGAAAATATGTTTAAATTGTCTAAAATTGAACTATCGTCAAAGCCTAGATACGACTGTCTTTTTCTCAGTTGCTACTAAAACAAGGTTGTATTAATGCCTGCCTATACATTTTCAAGGGGATCTTAATGACATAGTCCTTAGAAATTTGAAATCTAATTTCTTACATATTCGAACAGACCTATGGTGGCATTTATAGTGGTTAAATAGCCTGTTTTAAAAGGCATCTAACTTTCTTTGGTATATTTGTTTAACTCTACTATTGATTTTTGGTAACATGGATTGGCTCAATGCACCATGGGGAAATTTTTGAGACATACACCTACGATAAGTTAGGCCTAAGTCAGATTTAATATTCTTCCCATTAAAACTGTCAAAAAGACTATCGATCACGTGAATAAATTAAGCGATTTCCATAACTTGGGCTGGTAGTTTACTGATAGAATTGTGGCTAATCATGCTTTCCATTGCCGCAGCCATGTCGTTACTAAAGATTGGGCCTTCAACACACTTTCATTTTCGATTGTGTTTATCTTTGAAGATTAAAATAAACTTCTCTGATTTTTCTTAACCCTTGGAATGTTTTGGTTTTGTCACTAGCAAAGCATTTTTTAGGAGATCAAATATAGCTGCAGATCCTTTATCATAACGTATATTATGTTTATAAAATGCATTTTTGTTGATTTTAGTGAGAAGGGTCATATAAAGTAAAAATATTTTCATTATTAAAAAAATATATATGGTCCAGGTCTGTTATTAGAACCCTGACTTCTTAACTTTTGTATTGTAGCCCGATCCGTTGTACCTTGGTCGCATATTGTTACAAAAACATTGAGGCTAAGGTTTTGTAAATAATGTATTATTTACTTAATTATCAAACAAATAAACTAATATTTGTTGTTGTAATAGTATTTTTTATGAAGAAATAAGTTACGAGCTATTTTTATTTCTTATGCAAACAATGAACTAAAAAGACTAATGCACAATGATGGGCAAATACCGGGTATATTGAAATTTGGGTATATACCGGGTATATACCCGGGTATATACCCAAGTGTACTTACTAGGTTAATTTAAGGTAATCTAACAAATTTTAACGTTTTGTTGTTAAATTAGGACATTAAAAAAAGTGGTCGAATGAATCGAAATAAAAATCACAAAATAATGCTATTAAAAATGTAAAATAGTAGAAAACTACGGTTAAAATCTAAAATAAATAATACTTAGTTGAAGAGGTGGCAACCCTAGGTATAATACCTGGAATTTACCGGGTATATAACGGCTATATACCAGGTATATAACTACAGTAAATTTCTCAATGGATATATACCCTACATCTTTTGGGTATCTACCAGGTATATACCCAAATTTTATTTACCTACCCGTTGGGTATATACCCACCGCCCATGACTGCTAATGCATGATTTGCGTATTGAATTTGGCCACCTAAGGAACCAAGAGAAGCATTTTCAATAACTTTGCCCAATGTTCAATCATAAGCTAATTGGCGAGCTAAAGCTATTTCATGAAATATTTAAGAATAAGTTTATCCACTGTCTTTACTTTTGACAGTTTTTCAAAATTTTTCACGTTAATTCAAGGTCCATGTGGGATGTTTTTTAACAGAGATTTTAATATATTTTTGAATAGAAAAAGAAAACATTCTTTTAATAAATTATAACATTTAGGGCCTGTTTTATGTCGGACTAAAGCAAGAACTTTATCTTGAATTGGCCAAGTAAGTCTGTTCTTTAGACAATTTTAAAAAGTAGTTTCAATAATAGTCACCTATCTAATTTTGCTTCTAAATCCCTAAATATATATCTTCTTGATAGTTCGTGAATCTAATGTATTTTATTTTAGATTTGTCTAATGATTTTTCTTTTAATTTGCAAATTCTACGCTGCTGAATTCAATTCCTACAGATTTTTCTTAGGTGTTAAATTTTTAATTCTTATTTCATTTGCAGCACAAAAATTATTATTTTGATGGTTAAAGACTCCTTCTCGTGAGAATTTTTCTTCATCAGTCCAACTAAAATAAATCGATTAGAAACTATAGTTCATTTTTTACACTGAAATTTCCCAGCCAGAGAAAAATCTAAAAAATTGTGAATGCCTCTGGTGACTAAATAAATTTACAATTAAAGAAATAAATTTACAATAAAAACGAAATTCGTGGCTACTATATGTGATTATTAGTTTTAACCTGTAACCTTTCCAAAATACAGAAACAGATGTCTCATTTATGTTTTTAAAAATTTGGTCGTTTATTTATTTGGTCCGTATTGCATTATTTTCCTTACAGGTCTTGGATAAATAATCTTGCATTAAGAACATATATTTGTTTATATCGTAAATAATCATTACCTCTGATCATATATCGATTTTAGTATTATCCCGGATTTTTGAGAATTCTAAATATCCCTCAAGACTGTTTAAATGTCTTTTTTTATAGCTTCTTTCTTTTTATGAGATTATTTTTTCGGAATGATGTTTATATGAAGGCATAGAGAAATCTGCAATAATTTTATTTATTTTCCTTTTGTTTTCATGGAGAAAATAAATCAATATTTTAGAAAATTTAATGAAAATGGATCATGCGGAACAGCTACCGCATTGAGCCCTCTTTGCTACCATATATGCCTAGTTTTGCAGGTAGAAACTAATTATCACATATCTTAACCACGTATTTTCCTGTGCAAATACATTTTAGGAGGAGATTTTAGTGGGAGAAAATTAATTATATGTTTCAATCAATTTATCTCAAAGATTATAGTTTTTAGGAAAAATAATATTAAGATCAAATTTGTACAGGATGTCCAGACCTTCATTTTTTTTATAAAAATCTAATTGCTCTAACTGTGATATTTTGGCAGATATCAGAATACAATTATTTTCGCATCTTTCTTACAATTAACTTGGGGAAGGTTTTAAACGTTTGTTAGTTCGAAAACACACTTAAACAACAACATTTAAAAAAATCGCCATCTTCCTGAACTATTACATCATTTAAATCTTACATTATCCTATTTAATGTCATACCTACAAAGTTGGATAATAATTGTCGTAAACATTTTTTTTTATACGGTCGTGAGTGCACTTTTAACGATTTTGTTTTGTAAATTATATAAATACTTTCAAAGTTCAAGTTGTTTTTTTTTCAATCAATTAGTCAATCACCAGATTGACATGTAATAAAATAATGAAAAATTACTCAAACCTAAAAAATTTTACGTTTACCTTTGAACGGATGAGAAAGTATATATTTTCAACAGTTTTTTATATTTAGAAATGCTTGTCTTTTTAAAAGTCGTTGCATTGTTTAAGTGTTTATTAATTTATTTAATTATTTCTTAATATCTCAAAAGGCTTCACTTGTATCGTGGTTTCTCAGAGCTGAATTAAAAGCACTACAGAATTTAAGACAACTAATAATTACTTTTAAAATAATGTAAAATTTCTTTACTTTGTTAATATGTGCAGTACTTTCGCTATAGGCATCCGACCAAGGATCACCCACGGATCCGTGATTTGGTGGCCGGTGGTGGAAAGGTTACATATTGCAGAAAACTGACTGATGAAGTTTATCTGAGGTGCGATTATTGCTAGGAACACTGTAAAGGCTATATAATACAGTAAGACATCAGGTGCTTTCCACATATAATTGGCGAACTTTGACTTGTTTAGGGTTCGCCTTTTTTATTTGAAAGAATTTACATACCCCCACTTGTCGGGACTTGGAAATACTACTTTTTAGTCTAGTTTTTAAGGCGCAAACACATCATTAGCGAGGCTATATATTGGTTAAAGTGTGTGACGTCCCGTCCCCTCGGGTCTCCTAGCGGGCAACGACAGCTAGGTAATAAGCTGGGGTGGTAAACCACTATAAGCGGACCTACTGCAGCCTGGGCCTTCCTAGCTACGGCTAAGAGGTACTAGGGGGTTGTGGAAAAACCCCTCGGATCGGAGAACTGCCGGCTATAAAAATGGAAGGTCAACAGGACAAGGAGACATGTAACCAATAAGAAACAACATTCGACTGGACGACGGAGACCGAACTGGAAAGCTATAAGACCTAGGGCCGAAGTGTCCGATAAGTCTTCGTCCGCACTCACCTCGAAAAAAGGCAGGCGGAGGATTCTCCGTACAAATACGAAGCCAGTTATGGTAATGAGAATGTCTTTAATAATAAAATTAATAGATTAACAAATGTGCTGGACAACAATGAAGCCTTAATTCAAAAGATGACTAGGGAAAACAAAACACACCGACTTAAGATTTCAAGTCATGTAAGTCAAGCCGAGCAAATCATTGATGAGGTCAAGGCCCAGGGAGGAGCTATGTTTGAACTGAGACATTTTAAAGGTGCCATGAGGCTGTCAAAGCCACCCTAAACGAACAAGCTAATTTAATCAGGGAACTCAAAAACGAGAGTGCCTCCGAAATGGGATAATCGAAACATACGACATATGCGAATATGCTACAAAGAACAAAAATACCTATTCCGGATAGCAAAAAGTTCACAGGTAAACCTTCGTTCAAGGTTATAATTAAACCAAGCAGAGAGAATGACAGCAGAAGTAGCGAACGCATCAAAGATCTGATAAAGAGGGCTTAAACCCCCATATCGTGGGATTTGAACCCACCTAAGTTTACAAAATGAAAAATCCAGGCGTAATCATCGAATCAGAGATAGATAGATACATAAATTAGTTGAAAATGATAAAATTAAGAACCTAAACCCGAAAGCAGAGGCTGCGCAGAATCGCGATTTTCAATGTACCTTCAAACCATGAAGCGGAAGAGCTGAATAAGCTAATCATAAAAGGGGACTTGACTTGGTAATGACACCGAGGCTTATGAAAATAAAATCTTGCCCTTAGATGAGAGGCATGTCGGGTGGAAGACCGTATCTACATCTCTCAATGTTTCAAATGCCAGAGATTTGCACACATGGCAACCAATTGCAAGTCTGAGACGTCCTGAGCCTACTGCGCAAACACTCATAACACTAAAAAATGCTCGTACAAGAAAGATCAAGACAAGATAAGTGTATTATATGCACACGAGCTAAATTGACAAAGAATGACTATTTTGCCGGAAACAGGGACTGCCCTCTATACCAGAAAAAAAAAAGAAAGACATCATGGGCAATATCGATTATTCGGACTGATGGCTTCGAACAAGCATATAATTTTCGGCGAGAGATCTAGAGGGTGACCGTACACATGCTTAGAAGGGCGCGAAAAAAAAGATAGACGTACTTTTTATTCAGGAGCCTTACGTCTACAGAAATAATATCAAAGTAGGTGGCTTTGAGAGCTCTCTGATCGCAAATCAAGAAGTTTCTTCGGGCAGTAGTTTGTGTCCTCAACAGGAACATTTCAATTTTCAAAATACACACCGATCAATTCATGGTAGCCGTCAAACTAAAATTTAATTCAAATGAGGTAACATATATCAGTCTCTACATGTCGATCGCTAACCCCATTCCTATTAGTACAGAAGGACTCAAAAATTGTATGCATAATGGAGTCAATAATATAATAATCGGAACTGATTCTAACTCACACCACACCGCATGGCATTCTGGGGATAACAATCAGAGAGATCTGGATCTATACCAAATTTTGGAGGAACTGGGCCTCGTGGTGCTGAATGGGGACAATCAACCCTTTGCCTTTGAAACTGACCGTGCAAAAAACAATATTGATATAACTCTGGCAGATCAACACACTTTCTGTAACGCAAAGCAACTAACATGCTTAGAAGAGCATACCAAAAAAGCTCGGGCATAAACGGAGAACTGAAGAAAGTAAGATTTGATAGCTCCAATAAATAATTTAAGGAGAAAATTGTTAAGGCACAAAACAGCACATGGCAGAAATTCGTGGAGGAAAATATGAATGCAGATCCTTTCAGTCTCGCATATAAATTGGCAGCTGGAAAACAGAAAACCAAACTAATTCCTTCGGTTATAATTATCAAAGGGAACACTATCGAAACCGAACGGGAAACCGCCACAGCTGTACTGAACTATCTATTGCTGAAATTAACCATGTAAATAATGAGGCAAATTCAGGCAAACTTGATCAAATGCATATTCCCTGCAATAGAGGACTTTCTGATAATGATTGTCTTAGCTTTGGATACGTCCCCAAAGTATGGAAGCTGGCCATTTAGCCATGAAGCCGAATTGCACTGTTCCCACTCCTGGGGAAGTTGCTAGAGCAAGTTGTGAAAACACAATAACAGATGAGGAACACTTCCACCATATAGACTAATTCGGATTTAGAAAAGGAAAAGCAACGTCGGATGCGTTCAATAGGGTCTTGAACATCATAGACGACTCAGATGATAAGCACGCCATATTTTTCTCGACATGATGAGTGCATTCGATAATGCCACATGGGAGCCGATCAGGGACAGCATAGAGAGAAAACGGAAGCCAGAATACATTGAAAGAATTTTATGAGTACTTCATGGATAGGGCAATAAAACTATCCATTAATAATTAATAGGTTCCTTAGAGAATTTATAAAGAAATATAGATATGGTATATTATTGAAAGTATTAATAATAGATTTGTCTAAATTATAAGTGCCAAGAACCCTTTCTTTAATAAGAAACCTCAGGGAAACTGGATATGCTTCAGCCCTGACGAAAAACGAAATAGATTTCATTATTTCAAATAAAAAAGATATTATCAACGATATATCAGTAATCAATAAAATAAGAGATTAAGAAGTGATCACAGAAAGATAAGAGCAAAAATACACTTCAACATTAAAAAAGAAAGAACAAAAATTATAATAAACTGTAACAAAAAGAAATGGACCACTCCGACAGACATAATTGATTTTGTTTAAATCCAATCTTGGCATTGAAGTCCACTATTATCATCGTATAACGGGTTTTTGTAGCTTGCATTGCTTTTTGTATGTCTTTATAAAATATATCGATTTCTTCCTCAGAATAGTTGGAAGTTGGCGCATACGCTTATATTATTTTAAAGCTATATCGTGAATTTAGCTTTAAGATCAAGTAGATAACTCTCGGGCATATACTCTCTACATTAATAATGTTTGGTATTTGCTTTTTGTGTATGATAAACCCTACTCTGCCATTTGATGTGTCTTCTCCCTTATATTGGAACAAGTGTACGCTTTTGAGGGATATCTGTCCCTCTCCTTTCCGTCTTAATTCGCTGATACCGACAATATCCGATTTTATTGTTTTAAGTTCTTCTTGCAACTCCAACAGCTTTTCTTCTGACATGAGGATTCTAGCGTTGTAGGTGGCAACGTGCATGTTGTCCTGGTAGCCTGGTCTTTCGCGGAGATTCTTAGCACACTCTGCTCTAACTCTGTTTCGACCGCTACCTTGGCCGGGGAGATTAGAGCTACCGAGGACGGAGGGCCTAGTACTATTTTGGTCTCCCATTTTGGAATATACTTAGGGGATTTTTGGCCTCTTCACTACCACGCTGGCCAGTGCGGGTTCCACCGATATACGGTCGTCAGAGCCTCGTTGATTGTCTAGCACGGTGCACCAGATGATCAAGATCATCACACGAGCAGGTGAGGTTGACATTTGAGTTAGCTTCACTTAGGTGCCTTCACTCCTCGCACCCCCTATGGCATATACGAGCTAGCAAAAACCAAGAAGTTGAAATTAAAATACGTCCCCGGGCACAATAGTAACGAAGACAACAAAAAGGCGGATGAAATAGCTAGGAGCGGATCGGTGCTCTAATTTTTGGGTCCAGAACCTTGCCTTGGTATAACAAACCATACTGCTCGCAGGTCATGAATAAATAGGCCTGAGAAAAAAGACAAGGAAGATTGATCATGTTTAAAATACTGTAACCAGTCAGAAGATATGCTACCAAACTAAGTGGATCGGAGGCATCTTGATTGGTATTAAGGAGTCGACAGATGATTGGGAACCCATTATAACATGTTACTGTTAGCTTCACAGGCATACGTATCAGCTGGAGTTACCTTAAAAGTATTTGGAATACCTTTGGTGTAGATTCACTTTTCAAGGAAGAATTGCAGCACCTCGACTGAAGCAAGATGTGTCTTTTCATTAGAAGGCCGCCTCTGTGGGGGAATGAAGCAAGATGGTAGAACTGGGATTAGCGAGAAAGATCCTTTACGCCCAGTTGATAGGCTTGTCCCCCCATCTTACTACTAATACTATTACCACTACTACTACAACAACTACTACTTCGCTTTATGCGGGACTTAATCTTGATTAAACTTTACCTTATTCAGCAATTCAAAAGTGAAAGCATTCCTGTAATTTAGTGATGGCTCGTATTTTTCCATTTTTAAGGAAAGGTGATGTAAATTTTATTCCTTTCCTTTCCCAGTTAGGATACATTTTAGAATCGGAACCATCAAAATAGCAAACGCGGGATATAGTACAAATAATTTGCAACTTCACCCTCACATCTAATTATTGGGTAAGTGAGTTTAATATTTATATTATCACTTATGCTTGTTACACCTAGGTCGATCGGAAAACAAAGCTAAATTATTTGCTAAATTGCTAAATTATTATTAATGCAAAAATCAACCTTGCATGAATGGACGTTTCCTGTTTATTCGATTTATTTTTCATTTTTATTAGGTAAATCTCCTCCCTGGTTTTAAACTTGAATCACTTTCTTATGTCAAGTTTAGAACGCAATATTAAGTATTGAGCTAAAACCAGTAGTTGCTCTATTCGATACGGCGTAGAGAAAGAAGCAGGGATTTTCATATTTTATTACATGTTATTTTCGCTTCAACAATACATTTTTAGAACGTGGCCTGTTTTTTTTAATGGCCTATTCCTCGTTTTAGTTATATTGCATGTTTTAAAGCTAGTTCTTAGATGCAAAACAGGGACCGCAATAAAAGAGGTTTCGTTCATTACTTATTGACTTGCAATTTAGAACAATATTCTGTATACAATCATGGTACAACTAGCGAACTATAAGTATCATTTTAGTGAGTTCCGAGCTATTTAACCCCTGAAATGACATCCCACGAGCTAAATTGGCTATAATTGTTAGATGCCTTGCAATAAACATAATTATTTAAATATAATCATAATCTAGTATTTAATCATTTTATACAATCAAGCAGATCTGGGACTTTGCGAAGAAAACATAATACGTGAAAAATAGAATCGCAATTTTCTAAAACCATTTACTATCCTTAGCAATGCGTCGCAAAGGCCCGTAAAAATCAAAGTCAGCTTTCTTTAAGCCGAAAGTTGACATAATCACAAAATATTTTTTGACTTCTATAGAGTACCTCGATCGTGATATTTAGAGAAATTTCTAAAGCACGTCGTTAACCTAATCGGACTTAACCAAACCTAACCCCAATTAACCTTATCAAGATAAGGCAAATATACTCTTACTTCGCTATTAAATAACCTTACAATTTAGTTCTTAACTTATAAATTAATTCAGAAAGAGGAAAATAGGCGCCCTAACCCTCCTATTCTTGTCAACAAAAACACAATTTAGAGCGATGCAACCCATCCTAATCGAGCTTAACCAAGTCTATATCTACAATCTATGTCAGAAAAATAAGGGCTTACTCAGCAGAAAAACAAAATTAGGATTTTCTGCAAGACAATTTTTGTTAGCACAATCCCGAGGATATTTACAAGTTAAAAAAGTTTTGAATATGTCGTATTTCCGGTAACAAAAATTGAGGGTTTACGCAGATGATTTTCTTTTTAATATCACATTTTTTTTTGTTGTCATTTTCTGTGAATCTACTACATTTCGGCTAAGAAATTTTTCAAAGATAAATTAATAAAATAAAAATTCGGGATTACCGCAATAAAAATTTGTATTACAACATTCGCGAGGCTTTTTAAAAGTCAAAAACAATATTATGGGAATACATCTCATTCGGCTAAAAAAAAGTTGAAAAATAAATAAATAACTAAAAATTGGTGATATCCGCAGGAATTTTCATCACATTCGGAAAACTCCATAAAAGTAAAAAAAAATATGTAAATATATCGAATTTCGGCTGACGTAAAGTTGATCCAAACGAAAAATCTTATTCTCATGTTATAGATTAAATGCATGTACCTACCTAATAATAAAACTTTTTTAATATACTATATATATATATATATATATATATATATATATATATATATATATATATATGTTTATTAAAATTTCCCTCATAAAAGGGAAGTATTGTAGTCGTGAAAAAAATCTCGAGATTTTTTCAGATCTTTACGTTTAGGGTCTCCAGATGACGAAAAACATGTTTTCTCGATTCCGTCTGTCTGCCTGTCTGTCTGTTCGCGGCATAACTAAAAAACTACTTACCCGATTGACTTCAAATTTTGGTCAAAAATTAAGTGTTATATGGGAATGACCTGGTAACATTTTGGTAAAAATCTAATATGGCAAAAGAAAATCGCGGCCTAGGGAAATATTAAAAAAATTATTAATAAGAAAGTGCTTATCCAATTTATTTCAAATTTTGCTCAAAAATCAAGTATTATGTAGGAATCATTTGGTAAAATTTTGGTACAAATCCAACATGGCGGCTTAATTAAATATTTAAAAATTCAGCTTAATAAACTGATAATTCTAGATTGCGGAACAAAATGGCGGTGAAATAAAATTTTTGCAATCTAAAAAAATCAATCTCTTAAGTTTCACATATATTCGCGTTTTGGTGTCCCTAAATGCCAAAAATATGTTTTATCAAGTCCGTCGATCCGTCTGTCGGTTTGTCTCTGTGTCTGTCAGTTCGCGGCATAGATTAAAAACTACTCCTCAGATTGACTTCAAATTTTAATAAAAAATTAAGCCTTATGTGGGGATAACCTGGTAAAATTTTGATTCAAATCCAATATGCCGGAACAAGATGGCGGCCTAGTGAAACGTTAAAGAAATTATTGCTAATAAACCTAATTATCTAATGTATCTCAAATTGTGTACAAAAGTATTATGTAGGAATCAACTGATAAACATTTTCTATGAATCCAAGATGGCGGAACAAAATGGCGGTTTAATAAAATATTTAAATATTCAGCCTGAAAAAACTACTTAATTAACTTAATTTCAAATTGTGTGCATAATTAACTGTAGTATACAGATGAAATACTAAAACTGTGGTATTATTAAAGATGGCGGAACAAAATGGCAGCGAGACAAAATTTTTGTAATCTGAGAAAATCACACTCTCAGGTTTTACATATCTTCACGCTTTAGTTTTATAGATTCGGTTGGTCCGTCGGTCGGTTTGCCTGTCTGTCTGTCAGTTCGCGGCATAGCTTAAAAACTACTCATCATTTTGATTTCAAATTTTAGTCAAAAATTAAGGCTCATATGGGGATGATCTGGTAATATGGCCGGAACAAGATGGCGGCCTAATGAAACGATAAAAATTAAAAAAAATATTTCTCAAAGAACCAATTATCCAATTTGCATAAAAATCAAGTATTACGTAGGTATCAATTGGTAAAATTTTGGTACGAATACAAATTGGCGGCTGGATAAAATATTTAGAAATTCAGCCTGGAAAAACTACTTAATGATTTCAAACTGTGCTATAACTAATTGTAGTATAGAAATGAACTAGTAAAACTGTGATACTTATTCAAGATGGCGGAACAAAATGGCGGTCAAATAAAATTTTTGTTATTTCAAAAAATCACCCTAGCAGATTTTACATATCTTCACGTTTTAGCGTCCCTAGATGCCAAAAATATGCTTTATCAATTCCGTCGGTCAGTTTGTCTGTCTGTCTACCAGTTCAAGGCAAAACTTAAAAACTACAGATTGACTTTAAATGTTGGACAAAAATTAAGGCTCATATGATGATGACCTGGTAGTATTTTGGTAAAAATCCAATATGCCGGAACAAGAACTAATGAAATCTAATTATCCAAATTACCTCAAATTCTGCAATAAAATCAAGAGTTACATAAGAATGAACTGGTAACATTTTGGTATGAATATAAGATAGAAAAACAAAATGACGGCATAGTAAAAAATCAGTCTTAAAAAACTACTTATTAGATTAAATTCAAATATTGTGCAAATATTAAGTGAGATATAACATGTTAAAAATATTCTTCTTCAATTGACTGTAAATTTTTGTAGAAAAATGAAATATCATATTAGGATAAACTGGTGAAAATTCAACATGACGTAACACAATCGCGGTGTGTGTGTCAATGTAAAAACTACCTATTGAATTCATTTTAAATTATGCCCAAAATCAAGTGTGGCATAGGTAGAAATTGATAAAATATTGATAGGGATCCAATATATTGGATCAAAATGGCGTCCAATAAATCTATTTGAAAAGGCAGTATCTATGTGTTCGTAAATAACTATGTACTAAACCAAATTGGTTTACAATTCATTATTTCTAATAAAAGGAAATATTCATAATGAGGGAAGTTCCGGGTAAAAGAAATTTACCGTTTTTTTTTTAGTTTTGTGTAATAATAGATAGCTACACAGAAGTGCGGACCTTTTTCCTGAATTGGCTTTTTCTTATTAACCCCCCTCCCCCCAATCAGTGTTCCGATCTCGTGGAGTAAAGATCCCTAAAGATGCCTCGTGCAATCGAAGGCGAAACGTCGGTTAGTAATTCCAATTTGACACGGTCTTATCCCAAGAACTATGATGTCTTGATAAAAGGTGTGTAGAAAAAGGGAGTTACAGCGAACCTTATTTTATTAACTCGAACTTTAAGTTAAATTAATTGTATAAATTACAATACGTGCTAGCTCACAGGAAGTATTCTAAAGACAATTATAATGATAAAGTTATTAGCTATCAATATGACCTGTTTTATTCAGAAATAGCAAAAAATGAGTAATAATTAATCAAACCTTCATTTAAATTATTAAATATCACCTATTCCAATTACGCATACTTACAAAAGAACGTCACTGAACTCGTTTTTTACTGTCATTGAACATTGTTAGTGAGCAAAGAAAAAAACATTAAACTATTCAAATATATTATAATAAGCTTTACTTGTGTGGCACAGTGAAACGGATTTCTTAAAAATCATCTATATATCAGAGTTCCTAATATTTTCTGGCAAATTGTTAAAAATTGTATTACTTCCATTAGGGAGTTTTCCGTAAGAGCAGTTTTTGATAAAGGCAGTAGCGGGTGATTAGTTTACTTAGTATTTTATTCATATATCGCTTCGCTGTTATGACCATACTTTTTATGAGACCCTCACTCACATACAAAAGTTGGCAATTTTCTGTTGCATTTACTTTTTATATACATATAAGTGTAAGGATCTTAGAGTAAGAATTAAAGTAATGATCACAATTCATTCATAAATCACGTTAGGTGTATGCGCCAACATGGTTCCCCTATTTTTCACACTCTATCGACCAATGTTTACGATAAAACCAGAAATGGGGATGGCCCATCTCCAAGCCGTGGCCATGTGTTGACGAATGCCAGTGGCGGGGCGAGTTTTCACTGCCCACATAAGGAAATATCATTACGTGAAAAAATCATCGTTCCGGGTTTTTACAGATCTTCATGTTTTTCCATTACTGTCGGTCGGTCGGTCTGTTCCGGTATAGCTAAAAAATCCACTTACTCGATTAACTTTAATTTTGTTTAATTTTCCATTAAAATTACGTCTGATACAAATATTGGTATGAATTCAATATGGCGAAACAAAATGACGACCTGTTAAAATATTTGATGTACGAAAATGAAGAAGTGGGCCATGCTTCATTATCGTTGACAAAAGGAAGGATTCTTACCTATTCCTTAATGAGGCAAATAGGTATTTTTACAAATATTATTCACTATTAAAATCAAACCAATAAGTTAAGTAAGCTTAAAAGGAAATTAGTTATTTATATATTATTAAACTTTAGTTTTTAGTAATGTTTGCCTTATGTCACTGTCATTTTGTAATTGTGACATTTAGAAAAATTATTTGTTTAGTTGTTAAAAATGTCATCTTAAACCTGTAACTGTCAAGTTAGACCCTGTCTAAATTTAAACCTCTGTAGTGAATATTATAGTTATAGCCGGTTGCAGAAAGCTCAATTAAAGTTCAGAATGTTTAACGGAACTTCAAGTTTGACAGCGAGTACCTAGATTTGTGTAAGCACCTGGTCAAATCCGAAAGCTCGGTTAAATATTCTAAACAACAATTAAGTTTTGTGCAATTGGGGCTAAGAGTTTTAAACTATAATCAATGCTTTTAACGCGCTTTTATTGGCTTCCTACTCGTCTGATTGTATGTGTGTATGTCTGGTTCAAATCCTGTAATGCATTTTTCCACTTCCATTACCGATTATTTTCAAATTTGACATGCATACACTTTGGGATATAAAAAATCCGATTTTTTTTAGTCAACGTTTAGAAATCCAAAATGGTGGCGCCAATACGGCTGAGGAATTTTGTTACTTGTGTAGATGAAACTGAAAATTGGTGCCTAGGAAAATTTAAGAGTGTAAACATTTGAAAATTTCAAAATAGCGGAGTCAAAATGACATTGTCAACAGGTCGGACGGATGATTTTAACATTTGTGGGGATATTTAAGAATGCACAACAAAAATCAAAATGATGGCGCCAATATAGTGAACAAATTTTTTCATTTGTACAGATTCGGCTGAAATATCAGTATCTAGTATTTAAGAATAAAAGATGAAATTTTAGTCAATATTTGAGAATTAAAAATGAAGGCACCAGCCTAGCAGATTAATTTCAAAATGTTTGCAGATTTGATTAAAATTCGGCATTTAGGGGTATTTAAGACTGCACATCATGAATTTTTGTCAACATTTTAAAAATTCTAGATTGCAATGCCAACATGTCGGCGGAATTTTAACATTTGTCCAGATTTGAGAATACATTTCATACATTTTTAGTAAATATTTAAAAAATGGGAGTAGCAATGCCTAGATTGCAAGCGAATTTTAACATTTATACAGATTTGATTAAAAAACGATATTAAGTGGGCAATTTATACATTTTTAGTAATAAATATTCAAAATGGGGATGTCATCAATCAATCAATCCGATAAGTACTTTTTTCAGATATTTTTAAACATTTAATTAGGCCACCGTTTTGTTTCCCCATTTTGAATTTGTCTCAACATTTTTACCAGTTCATCTCTATTATAATTTTTATAACGTTTTATTAGGCAGCCATTTTGGATTTGTAGTAAAACTTATCAGTTGATGGTCATGTTACACCTAATTTTTTTGCAAAATTTGGATAAAATGGATAAGCAGTTTTTTAGTAATATTTTTTTTAACATTTCAATGGACCGCCATTTTGTTCAGCCATATTGGATTTTTACCAAAATGTTACCGCGTCATCGTCATATGACATTTAATTTTTAACCAAAACTTGAAATAAATAGGACAAGCAGTTCTTGAGCTTCGTTGCGGACAGACATACAGACTAACCGACGGAACTGAAAAAAACATGTTTTTTTGCAACTCGAATACTTTCCTCTTACGAGAGAAGTAAAAAAAAGCGAGCGCTATAAGATAAGAATCGAATAGCCAATTGTCATATTGTTTTTCCATGTTAATAGCTAAAATTTAAAAAATAAAAGATTTTTTTTTTAATTTCCAGTATCCTAAATCTTAAATTCTAACCAGTTTAGAACATGTTTACGAACACATTTTTACTTTAAATACCCAAAGAATCACCATTTAAAATCCTTTACCTGACAACACTTATATAAAAAATTGGCCCAACTCAAGTGAAAATTAAAAAAAGGCGCGAAATCATCCGAAACTTTATTATTTCCCCAGATTTCATCCAAAATCTAGTGATTTTCGAAATGGCAGTACGTTTTTTTGAGCGTGAGACGCCCTTCGACTATTTTAATATAGTATAGGTATTAGTAATTATTTTATTTCTCTGATATGAAAAACTATTGTAATCGGCAAAAAATCAATTCAGAATCTTTTTTGTATCATTTTGCTTCTGAAGATTCCCACATGACCCCCGACGAAATAAACGTTCTATTATACTGAACCGGATTGGTCAATAGGTCATGTGACCCAAAATAAGTGAATAAGGTATCTTCCATTAGAAATATCTCCTGGAAAAGGAAATCTCGCTGTTTACTTAGTGATTAAAAGAAAATTCCAAACTTAAACGGTCATTTTTTTACAAACTCACATTGCCGCACCATAGTTAAGTCAACTAAAGCTCCTAGTTTCGCAATGTCCAAGATAAAGTAAATAAAACTTATTTATTAAATATTTAAAAAATCAATGTTCTTCTAATGTGATCACACCTTTGGAACGCTGCTTCTTGAAGTAAGGCAACATATAATTAGATTTGAACTATATCAACAAATACACAATAATACATTAAAACTTACGCACGCAGTAGTGACACTAAGAAAAGCTCGGTATCTAATAAAATATTTTTTAACAAATTAATTTCTTTAATGGTAAAATTTATTGTAGTTCCACGATCCGCCATTGTACTGTAGACTATTATACTTTTTTACTATAATGATCCCTTGTCAATGAAAGTGGGATGGTCTAATATTACAGTGGGATGGTCTAATACGTGGAGTTGTCGATCGGGTTTGCCATATCTAACTAAAACTCTAGTTACTGGTGTAATCTGACCTGAGGCTTTGGGTATTTTAGTTTGCATTTTACTATTTTGTAATAAATGTAATTTCTTTATACTGCTTAGAAACTAATACTGGAAACACATTACTATTCTTTGTATGAAAATTTGATATCATTATGTTTAAACATATTCACCGTAATATAAATTGGTATAAACATTGGTATTCCTAGCTAGGCTTGGCATCGTCGCACGATCGACCTTACAGTGTGAGGTAATCTTGGCAGTGGCTAAATATGTAAATAATGAACTCTATTTTTATTCTTACTCTAAGGTAAGGATTATAAAAGGTGACACTCGGCAAAACATCAAACGATTTATGTCTTGGGTCTCTTGACCTTGAACATTTAACTGTGATTTGCACTAAACGCCATTTCAGCAGAAAGTACGTTAATACTCATAATATATTTTGCTGGTAGAAAAACACATGTTAAATGTTCAGTAGATTAAATGATCAGAAAACTATCTACATTAGCGACTACATTGTAATAGACATACTTACGATGCAAATTAATAATAGGTTTCGACACAGCTTTGTTATTTTTTACTACGTTTAGGAACATGACATGTTCGTTGTCATTTTGTTAAATAAACAGTTGTAAGTAAAACAGGCTTTGAAACAGCACAGTGGTCCGAAAGAAAGAACTAACACGGCACAAAGGACACTCACACTTTATTTAGCAAATAAGTAAAAAATTGAAGAGGTTTGTACTTTATTTTGAGTGCTTCGTATCTACTAAAAAGTAATTGGCTGACCAGGTGTTATCCTAAAAAATTGAATATCTTATTTAAATTATATAATATTTTTACAGTTCTTCTAAATGTAGCATATTCTACCAACATTTTTAGGAGCATCAGTTTACTTATTTGCTATAGTGTTACAAACATTACCGAAAGAAAACGTCATATAAACTAAAAAGTTAAATTCAAGGTTGTCACTAACCAAGCAAACTTAACAGAATTAATTACGGCCTGCTTTGAAAAATTTTAATTTCCAAAAAAAATAATAGAAACTTTAATGTAGTACAGAATATTAGATTGATTACTATTTAATTCAAATCGTATTATTGCCCCAAAATACCTGTAATAATTTGTTAGCGGCCAGGTCATCAAACGGTTATGTGGTGCGTTATGAATGCAAGGGTATGCTGATTTTATACTAGGTATGTTTTATATAATAATTTTAGCGACAATTTTTCTATAAGTAACTGGTGAATATATTTCAAAATGTCTACTCTTAGCAAATATTTATAATATATATCTTATAAACTCTAAAAGAACTCGTATAAGTGTAGCGCAGTTGTGGTTGGGATCATAAGCTGTTTGTGTACGATAATATTATCAGATACAGATAATACTTTAAAAAGACGATCCATCCCATGTTAAATAAGTTACTTCTAAATAGATTCCAACTTTTTATTATATTCCATATATAAGGATCCGCCCGGAGTCGATGCTGTTGGCTTGCAAAACGCCCAGACAAAGAATTCCCAGAGTTGTCGGTCTACGACGTGCTGCATCCTCTCAGCTGTTATTTAAATTCATTTATAGACAGCCATCCATAGATTTTGTATTGTATTTCTAAACAGGTAGACGCTTCTGGCAACACTATTGTTGCCTGCAGTTTAAATAAATTGTTGAGGTGATTAATTTATTTGTATGTGTAAATGTATGAAACACTTGTATCAAACCCTTAATAGTTATGATCTTATTAAGCAATCTATGCTTGTCCTGCTAGGTCGGCGGAGTTCGATGTTCCTACATGCTTCGTATTTTTTCTGTGTTGCTTTGTTTAAACATTTCTAGTTCTGTTTGTTTCTTCATTAGGAGATTAGTTCACATGTTGAGATACGTAATTTCCTTAAGAATTTAATTCAATTTAAAGTTAGGAAATTTTATTCATTTGCGAAAAAGCTTAAAACATTCTTATTCGTTCGGTATTTGATAAATACGCTCCTTATAATATTCTGGTCAGCAAGGTCTTTGTTAGCTCATCCTGCTATTTTATTGGAGTTTTGGCAACTTTTTTCTGTTAAACCTTAAAACGTTTCCAATTATTTCATTAGCTCTCGACGACTTCAAAAGAAGTCAAATCATTACTCTTTTACTTGATATTTGTTATAATAGAAACGTAGTGTTAAGTGTGAGTAAAACATTGTTTATTAAGCCAAAGCTACAAAAAATAATTACAAATTTTACAAATTTCCAAAAATTGTAATGTAACAAACGACAGGCTGATCACAACTTACAAGTGCTAAGACTAGCAAAATGCCGACTAAATTTAGTAAATAATTTAAATTCCAAAATATTTTTAAAATAATAAAAACATGGCGATATACTCGTATATAGCGTAAAGGAAATACGTAAAGTGCAGGACACGAAAGAAAACCGGGCGGTCCTTCAAATAAAAGTTCATAGTCTTAAGCAAGCGGAAAAGTAAAATTTGTGTACGCAAATAAATGGTATGTTATTTTATTTGTTGTAATAGTTTGCCGCTTCACCTATAAAGTGCGCCATCTAAGCGGTACGGAAAATTAATCGAGGATTTAGTAAATTTTGCACTGGTCCACTTGTAATTGCGATGTGCCTAGAGTCTCCATGCACTTGCCGCTAGAAGGTTCTAGCTATTTCCAGTGGCCCCTATACATTTCGAGCATTTGTTTTTGTTTCTATATAAATGCGTTGCGTTGAATTTGAATTATTATTTCGAAGTAACGATGGCGAGCAAAAGAGGAAAAACAATTCGAAGCGGTGCACGTGAAGTTATAGCGAGCATTATAGAGGCCTGTACTAGAGAAGCTGAAAATAATAGTTTGACTATTCCAATTCAAAATCGAACAGAACGCACTGCATTTTACACTGGTGTTTCGGAAAGTAGTGTAAGAAAAAAAGAGAACATAATGATCGCTCATGTTCTACTTCACCTTTAAAATCTCCTGGTACACAAAGACCCCGATTATCAGAGAGTGAGAATGATAAGACGCATTATCCATTACCACGACTGATTTGGGAGGAATGTTAGGAAAAAGCTTCTCGAGCAACCACTTTTCAAAATTATCTCTATTCATCTGTCGATGATAGTCTCCAGTTGTTAGTTCCGAGCGAAAAACTAAAGCAGCACGTGGAACAAATCCGGCTTCTAAACCAGCATGAACTATAATAAAGCGACTACTAGAGCGTATTCCCTGAACAATACCTGTAACACTTTCACTTTGCCAGCATTTGTTCACTGTCATATCATTATCTACCCAGGTTTCGTCTAGATACACAATATTGGGTCCTTCTTGCCTATATTGCCTTACAGTTGATAGATCTTTCACCCGCCAGTGAAAAATATTTGGTTTCTCAATGAGCAATTTTCGTTTATTTTGGCACTTCCGCCAAACAAAACCATTTGATCGTAAAAGCCGATTTAAGGTTTTATACCCGTACGGAAAATCTATTTTGTTCTTTACAGCACGAAGTAGGGGTTTGCAGGTCAGAGCCTTCTTCAAGTTTATATAAAAATTCTCTATTGTTCGTCGAATTACTTGAAAATCACCATCGTCCATTTTAACTTTGTACTCACGTAGAAGATAAAGTGCCAACTAAATGCTCTACAAAAGCTCATATGTGGCTTAAATCAAACAATCTTGTATGTGATCCAACAAGAAGAAAATATCAATTATACGAAGTAATATCAGCCAACAAGCCTAGAGAAAAAAATTATAAATTTGACGGTCTTTTACGTAACCTCGGTCATACACCTTTAAAGCTGCCTTCATACATGTGCGACCTCAACCCTAATGAACTTGCATGGGCAGGAGTAAAAAAATATATTCGAGAGCGCAACACCGGTGAATTCAATTAAAGATTTAAATAAAATAACATTAGAAGCGATATCGGCTGAAAATTGGAAATCGTATGTTAAACATGTTCGTTCTATTGAAGATAAATATTGGGAACTACATAGCAAAATTGAAACGGTTATTGATGATTTAGTTATCACACTGAGATCTTCAAGTAGTGACGAAGAAACCTCATCATTTTCAGAGGAAGACAACGATTTAGAAGGATTCGAACCATTAGAATCACCGCCGTCAACCTCAAAAATGGCTTAGTTTTTTTTCATATATTTTTTATAATTGTTCATAAAGTAGCTGTCAATAAACTTCTTCAAAATAATTAATTTTCTGTTCAATACCGGGTGCCAAAAAATATCTAATATTGCAATTAATATTTGAAAAACTACAGAACTCATATTTTTCCAAAATTAACTTAGCAATGTAGTTATAGTAGGAGAGCCAGCACTGCTTCCAGTGAACAAGATTTATCAAAATTTTAACTTATGCAGTTCGACTTTGGGCTATTCGGGTATTCCAAAAGTGACCGTTTGTCTCCATCTGTCATATTACTTTGTACAGGGGGCGTCATTGTGAAGTACTATACAGGGCGTTTCCTAATTGCGTGCTAATGTTAAAGGGGGGTGATTCTTGGACCTTTTTAAGAAAAAAGTTTAATATGAACCTAAAAGTCTTAACTTTGGAGATACGGGGTTTTAAAAAAACATTTTTTTTAAATACTAATTCTGATGCTATTATAGATAAATAACTGTGTGAAATTTGATACACGTCTTTTATGCATAAAAGGGCATTTTTTTATTGACAATCAATTTTTGAAATTTCTACCAGTGGCGTGCATATGTAATTAACCTGCGTAAATCCGTATGCTCTTTAATGCACAGAAGACGTGTATCAAATTTCATGCAGTTATCTACAATAGCATCAGAATTGGGATGAAAAAAAATTTTTTTCTTTTTAACCTTTATCATCCTATATCTCAAAAGTTAAGACTTTTAGGACATAAAAACACCCCCTTTAACATCAGCACGCAATTAGGAAACGCCCTGTCTAGTACTTCATAATGACGGCCCCTGTATAAAGTAATATGACAAACGGAGACAGACGGCCACTTTTGGCATACCCGAGTAGCCCAAAGTCGAACTGCATAAATTAAAATTTTGATAAATCTCGTTCACTGAATCTGATGCTGGCTGCCCTTGTAAAATCTGGACTTGTAAATCGTGTATCACTATATTGGGTGGTCCAATAATAGTGGACGTAGACAGTTGCCCGGGAACCGTTAATGACAGAACTCAAGAAAAAATATATTTATAGGTAAATCGATCAAATAAAATCAAAATTAAATCATTTCAAAATTCGAAAGTTAGCCGTTTTTGCAACACAAAAGAGATATAGAAGTGCGGTACACGAAAGAAAACAGACAAATATAGATAAACGTTCATTAAGCATAGTTATATTTTTTAATTATAGTGCGTATAGTCAAAAAGGAGTGCCATATTATTTAAAGAACGACGGGACACCACTGGTTTAAAGAGATTTCTTGGCCAGCCTTCCTAAACCGATTGACTCCGCCCGGTTTTCTTTCGTGTCCCGCACTTTATATGCTCCTTTCAGTATTCTGTTGCTAAAATTTCATACACAGAACCCAATAGTATAAGTCAAAATTTCAAAACCAAAATGAATGTAATAGGTAAAAATGATGTATAGTAAATCATCTAAATATCAACAATTTAGAACATGATCTACTTTACATTTATTTTATTTAGTATGCAAAATATTTTCAATTCTTAAAACGTAACAGCAAAAATGCATACCTAAAATACTAAAATATCTTGAAGTGCACAGCAATTAACTAAACGATATATCTACTGTCAAAAGCATATTTTCTTAGCATACTATCTCCATTTTGTTCAAACATTTTTGAATTTTCATACCTATCAACTCAGTATTGAAATTTTTGAATATTCAATATACGGCAAATTATCAATTCTGAAATCAAAAACATTATATTATATATATATATATTAACAATATATTATTTAGTTAGTTATGTGATAATTTTCTAAAAGTTGTTTAATAATTTACTGGGTTGACTCTATTTGTACTAATATAATATCATTTCAAACCACTGTGCGGCGAAACGAGGTTGAATTCCTAGGTTGGCAATCTGTGACTTTAATCTACTATAAAAGTACAAAATGGACGTTGGCATGTCAACACGAGAACATAATCAGCATGCGCCTTAACGCTCAGGACTTTTTAGCGGATGGGCTAGGTATCTTAATTCCAACTTGCGTTTCTCTGTCTAACTGGCACATCTGTAATGGTAATTTGTATTATGACTATATAACGATTTATCCATGAGACTTGAAGGTCTCTTAGACACATTGGCCCAAAATACATTTAAACATTCTTTTCTCAAAACGTAATAAATGTCTAAAGTTAATAAATTATATTGTGTGTTTAATATATAATATATCTATATTATTTAGTTAAGTGTCACTTTGCATATATCACAACTCTATATTCGTCAGTTGTTTTCAGTCATTCTTTTATATAACAAAAGTGTTATTTGTTGTTTATTACATTTAGCGTTTGCGCGGAACTGTGCTCAACGCAGGTACTTCGTGACAGCGTTTTGAGTTATGTAGAAGAATAAATCTGGATCCCTACATTCATTTGAATGTATTTATATTGACAACAAGTTCCCAGCAATTCTGTACCTCAAAAGTTTTTTAACCAGTAGAAAGTAAATAAATTAAGCAACTACTGATAATAGATGTATATGTTCTTAAAATTCTAGTTTATCATAAGTAAAAATGGTAATAACAAAAAACCTTACATTTTCTAATTTTGATGTTACCGCCTGCCAGACTGATACAAAGACTCAATTTTTAAACTTATTATATTCGTTTTGCTTTCATTTATACAAATCGTATGTGACAATCTCCATTAATTCATTAGGTCTATATGGGACTATTAAATAGTGATTTATTCCGCAAAGACTGTAAAGCGTTTATAAATATCGACCACAAGATGGTCGTTAATGTGGATTAGAAATAGGATTTGCTCAAGCACAAACCCCTGAGGTACTTCACGATTATTTTCAAAATAAATCAGATATTGCGTATTCGAATCTCCCAACCTGGCTTCTAGGGGAGTTCTCTGGGAAGTAGGGGCTAACACAAATCAATACAATCTCTCTGAAATTGCAGTAGGCTAGCTTTCTTAAAAGTTATATTATATTATTAATTATTATATTATGATATACGCAGTCGAACGCCTTGGAGATATCACAGAACTTTGCCGAGGGCAGTTCATTCTTTCTACTAGATTTTTCAACTTCCTTTAAGAATGAAGGCACTAAAGAAATTGGACAAAAACGTATAAGGTTGCAATTTTTGAACAAGTAGGACAGGCATCAAATAGATTTTACATGAACAACACCAGGAATTGCCTCTCCGTCAGACTTTCAAACACTTTTAGTAAATACTGTCTAACATCCTCATTCGACTTGTTTCATAAAAGTTATAAGCTACGCAAATATGCCTGTGATTTAATCGTCGCAGGATAAATCTGTTTGTAATGTTATACGGATAAATTTAGTGAAATCTTTTAGATATTAAAAACGTATGCACACTACATCTTTGGATGAGTGACAAATTATCACCATATATCTCTAGTTCATCATCGAGGTAACAGACTATCGTAATTATAAGTAATTTGAGTGTAGGCAAAATCTTCTAGCCGTATCCTTCGAAAGATATCAAAGAAACACGAAAAAGTTTTTATTTATTAAAATTAATATTAGACTTTATATTCAGTATTTCAAAGATTAATTTAACTTTACGACATACTTTTCGTGCAAAAATTTTAACTTTTAATGCCTATTTTTTTTCTGAAAGCTTAAAAACTCTCTAAAGAACATAAACTATTTCGTTTAAAATAACTGCTTTAAAAAAAAAGTCAAATTAATAACCCCCAGTTTCTTTTAAGTCAATTAAGAGCGATTTTATATAGAGAACTTAACAAATATAAAAAAATAGTTCCTTTCTAAATGTTTCACAAAAGAAAAAAATACGAGAAACGTAGAACTCATTTGATATATTAAGACGGAGTTCTTGAAAATTAATCTTCTTAAACTGTAAAATGATAGGTACTCTTAAAATCTGAATTGAAATAAAAACAAAAGCGGATATCTAATCAATATGACATGTGACGTTTACAATTACAAGTATCCGAAATATTTCCTCTCTTGCAGTTTCAATTGACAGAAAATCTGAGTACTCAAATATTCTGCGATTACATTATAATATTTAATTAGGTTACAACTATTATCCATAATAATTTAAAGTGCGTATTTCTGTAAAACGAGATGGTTTGTTTTCTTCTGTTGCACATCGTATTATTGATTTTTGTTAAGACTGTGAGTAATTTGTAATAATTTTGGACAATATGTATGTATTATTATTGTCTATAGGGTTTATTGTTCTCTCTAGTTCTATTAGATATAGATTTTCTGCTCAGTTTTGTTTATCAGGTAAACATTTTCGATACTTAATTTCTCATTAAGGTACCTCCGATTAAACTCCAAGAAGTCCGACAACTTCAATCCAATATATCCACTCTTTGTGTATCAAATAGATACACGGTGCTTCAGTGTGGACAAAATTAAAATAGATACCTCAAGTCGGATCATATTTAAGTCGAAAAGCAAAAACTATTACTTACTATATTACAAATAAAATGCAATTAGCAAAAGATAACGTTGTGAGCTCTGAACTTTATGTAATATACTAATTGCACATCTCTACCTATTACCCTAACTACCTTCATGTTTGATTTAGCATGGTAACGATGAGATTGTAAAAGTGCATCAGGGACTGATAAGGGGGCGATTTCTGGTAACTTCAGAGAATAAAACATTTAGAGCTTTCCGAGGGATCCCATATGCACAACCCCCTCTCGGCCAACTAAGGTTCCAGGTTTGTATTGACGTATTAAATATATATTAGATAGATAGCAAAAACTGATTATATTTCGACTGGACAGCCCATTAGGCAGCTTCATAAATTGGCCACATCAATCGCTCATATTGTCGTTTAATATTAATATTAGCATGTACGCAAAGATATTTGGTTCAATATTCCCAGTAGCGTAATTTAGGTTAAGCTGTTCACAAACACATTTCAAAATGCATGTTTCAAAAATTCGCAACTTTGTTAATAATTTTTCAGATAAAATATCTGTTTCGTTTTAAATTTTTGTGGTCAATTAATTTAGTTTTATCATGTCAGTGATAATAATTTATATTAAAAAATTAGGTAATCTATCGGTAGATATCCAATTTTGGGTCACCAGCCAAACGTTTATACTATTAAGAATCTACAAAACTTCCATATAGTGCTACAAGGTATCCTATAAAACGTCTAGCATATTAAAGGGTAAGTTACCGAGAATCCACGTCAATCCAAACACTGAATGTGACTTTGTTGGGAATTTATACAATAAAAGAATTAGCTGCTTATGATAATTCTTTGCAGATTTGTTTAACATTTGTCATTTTATCTTTTATTTGATTTTATCAGATTCATTGTGAACGAATGATTGCTAGCAATATTTATTTAGTTGTTTTGTGTTTTTTTGATTATTTGGTTATATTACAATTTTCGTTTTACTGATTTTACAAGTTGCTTTTTAAATAAAGATAATTTAATATAATGTCAATCATTCAAAAATAGTAAAAAAACTTTCAGCCCGTATACTCAGATTTTTTAAATCTGGAGCATGTGTTTATTATATATGAGGTAACAAATATAATGTAATATTTAATATTGTTTACCTACTTATAAACTTCTGTCATAAGATTTTCTTTATTTATTTCTGTATTTGAGAAGGATAGTTTTTTAATGTATGGTCCCATTTAGTTCTAACCTTTTTTGATTTTTTTTTCTATTTTAACGAAACTGATAACATGTAAAATATAATATAAATTGAAGTTTTAACGGTCAGTTTGAAAGTGAAAAGTCAGTCTCCCCTAAATTAAGCGTTACTGTTCCTTAACTTAATATTATTTTAGGCGCCTGTAGCACCAGAACCATGGGAAGATACTCTCAATGCCACACAGGACTCCAGTGTTTGTTATGCAATCGAATCTGACTCTCCTAACGAAAGTGAAAACTGCTTGTACCTTAATGTCTACACCTCAGTCCTAAAAAATGTAAGTGAATTTGAAAAATGTGTATTTAATATACTTCTGGGAATAGTAGTTTAAAATTTAATTCCCCTGTTATGAAATGGTGCTAAAGGCTTTTATGCGTCAGTTTAGAATTAAATATCAAATACCAATCCTAAGTTGTCCAATTTATATTAAGCACAGGGCTAGAACATGTTAATAAATGGTTTTACTGGGTGGATGTGTCAGTAAAAAATAACAAATAAAATAATTACGTGAAAACGAACGTCAACTTGCACAAAACTAATTATTAACATAAATATTAATTTTAATAGATAAAAGATGACCAATAATATACTTTTAGGATGATGAGACTAGACTACCTGTCCTACTTTGGATCCATGGAGGAGGATATAGCCACGGTAATTCCCTTTACAGTAATTTTGGACCTGATTTCCTAATAGAAAAAGACATAGTTGTGGTCACATTAAGCTATAGGTATGATATACTAAATTTTAAGCATTCTTGATGCAATTTGACAAATATCTATCAATATCATTATTAACTGGACACATACATTTAACAACTTAGGTAGTATTATAAAAAAATAACCACTTGAAACTGAATTTTCTATAATTTTTGATGCTCTCCAACTTTTCTTATTGCATTCTCATACAGATTGGGTCCCTTTGGATTTCTGGCAACAGGTGACACAGTGATTCCAGGAAATGCTGGACATAAAGATCAAGCAGCTGCAATTAAGTGGGTTTACGAGAATATTGAATCTTTTGCGGGAGACCCGTCTAAAATCACAATTTCTGGGCAAAGCGCCGGAGCTTCCTCAGTTGGATATCAGCTTCTATATGAATCAAATAAAGGTATATATTTTACCCATCCTTTTTACATGACCTAACTTAAAGTTTACAACACAAATGAATTTTTCATTGACCATAAAACCGAAATTCATTATTTTTTCATCTACTTATATGTTATTTTATCATCATGCTAATAAGCACTTACACGGCACCCAAACCCACTCTATTAGTCAATCAAGCAGCCTCTTACGGCAATTTAAATCTACTGGATCTGGATGAATAAAAAAATATTATCGCTTTAAACTAAAGTTATTCCTATAACTGCCAATAACAAACTGGTTCCTTTCTTATTAAAGCAGCTTTTGTACCTAGGTATCACGATCCTGTTCGCCTTACTTCGTTCTGATATTCCCACATCGATATGGACATCATTTACTGGTACTTACCTGTTTATACATCAAGGATACTTTTGCTTATGATGATATATTGACAGACTTTTAAAAAAACTACGTGACTAAAAAAATAAGTTCTGAGGTCATGAGACCTTAATCAAATGAAGCTAGAAACGCCCATGGTAATAAAAGGTTAAGAGGCTGCTACATGCCCAGTGGCGTAGCTACAACTCCGCCGACTCCCGCGATGCTGGGGGCCCTGATGTTGAATTTTTGTTTACTACAAGGAGGAGGAGGGGCAAATTTTGTAGCTACGCCATTGTATATACTTTTATCTCCTATGGGCTTTTAAACCTTTCGCGACCCACCTTACGAATCTTGACGAATTTTCACCCACAGCTGTTTAATAAACATCTGTATTTTTTACTTGGCCGTTACCGCAACAAATAAAGTTAACAGTTTCAAAAAAAAATATCGTTACCTAGTGAGCCTATGTAGTAACTATGGACATATTTTCAGTAGTTCCAAGTTTACCATTACATACTATTTAGACCGTTGATATGTTCTTAAGATACTATTACCAAGACTTTCCTGCCTTTAATGTATTAGTAGTAGCTGTATTTTTAATTTAGCTTTCATTGCTTTGTTAATTAAAGGGCTTTAATTAAATATGATATATTATTACTGAGAAAATATTTTTAGGTCTATTTAGAGGAGCTATTCTGGAAAGTGGCAGTCCTTTAAGCCCTTGGAGTTTTCTTAATATGAATAGCTCTAGAGAATATTCATTCGATTTAGCAAAACAGGTTAATGGATCTATAGATTTACAAAATAACTCTTCATTACTTCGGGATTTTCTACTCAATCTAGATGCAAAAATGATAGATGAAGCTTCTACTCGAACAACTATAGCAGTAAGTCTTAAGAAAGTAATATCGGAGAAGATTTTAAAAATGGTACCATAATTCGTTTGATTACGCCTTCTAATTGCAAACGAAGTTTAAATCATGAGTTACAAAATATAGTAAATCCATTTGAATTAATAAATATTTTGGCAAATTAACGAAAAATGTAATTACTAAATTCAGAATAAAATCAATAACGCGATAATTTATCAGCAGTAAAACATTTATTAGATATCGGCATAATTATTGTTCGTATTACTTGTGAGTTATAATTATAAAAGAGTTTACGTATTCAGCAAACCTTTAATAAAGCTGAGAAAAACTTTTTTAAAAGAAATTACTTTCGCAAGTGAATTTATCAATGTCATTCAGGTTTTAAAAATGCTCTAATAAAACCTAACATTTTAGCGCCCATTACCAGTAATTGAACCAGAACACAAAGGGGCGTTTTTAACAGAGAGGCAATATACATTATTAGAAAATGGTGACTTTATACGCATTCCAATTTTAATTGGTACGAACTCAGAGGAGGAGATCCACCAGGCAGCAGGTATTATCGTTTTCATATTATTTGCTTAATGTACATAAACCAACGGGTTATAATTAAGATTATTACTGCCATCCATCCAGAAGCAGCAATAAATTAACAATATAAGAAACGTTTTCACTGGTCCGGTCATGCACTTCGGTATTCGCAAATCTTTAATGTAAATGAGACAAGTGGAGTCAATCTATAGAGTTTTCATAAAAAAACTGCCTTTTCCCTTAAGGCTTTTTTGGTGTAAACATGTTAGTGGCATCACAAGGAAATAGAGAATTTTTAGTTTTTGCATGCGTGACGACTGAACGCCATTTTTTTTACAGCGGCTTCTATAGGCCCGATTGAAGCCAAAAAAAATACTTTTTTCGTATTCAAATTTCCGACAAAACTGCGCCGGTTTCAGACGTCTATGTCCAATATATAACCTACAAAACAACAAATGCCGCATGACATAAACAATTTTCATATTTCGTTCATAATTTTACTTGTATTTAATTAATATTGATAATAATTCCTGAAATAATTTTTCTAGTCAATAATAAGCATAATAATATTTAAGTCTTTGGATCTAATAAAACGTTTAAACACTGCAATTCAATTTGAAAATTGAATCGTCCCTAGTTTGCCCGCAAACCGATCTAATTGAATGTTTTTTTATTTTTAGAATTTTTATTCTCTTCAAAATGACAATAAAAATTATTTAATTTCTTAAATAAAAAAACAAACGTTAGACAAAATTTGTTTTTTTTTTGTTTTAAATATTTATTTTTTTAATTAAATATAGGGAAAAAAGCTATACTAGCTAGTATACCCAAAAGAAAACCAAATAATTACAAATACTTATTTTTAGACAATGAAACCTAATTATAATTAATAAAATCTTATTCTTGAAGAAAATAAAATGTTCTCCATATTTAAAAAATATTTTATTTAATAAAAAGGATTATTATTAAATACTTAAATAAAAAAAATATTTAATGAAATAAAATTTAGTAATATATTTTTTTTTGTTTAAAAATAAAATTTTGATTATATTTGCTTGTCCTCCACATTTAGTTGTAAAATTAAATATTTAAACCAAAAGAAATTTTCTTAATATATTTAGTTTTTTAAGTAGGAAATTGAATAAAATTTTTTAATTAATAAATAATTTTTTGGTGCTATTTTAATGAGAAGGATTCACTTCATCTGCGATGACATCAAGATGTTTATAAAAAAAACCGAGGGTAAAATTTTTTATTTTTCACGAAATTTTCCGGTTGACTGATTTCACTATATAGTGAGTATTCGAGTTTGTTCACATGTATTTGGAACATGTAGCAAATACAATGTTCCATTTAACGTCGGTAAGAGTTTTTAAAAGTCTAGTTTGTACCACCGAAAGTTACTACCAAAAGAACTAGAAATTATTGACAATTACCTAGACTATTATAATTTCGCTAGCGTTAAATTTGAATTTGTTGGTATATGTCTTCCTCGTGAGAGAGGCAACTGCTATAAGGCAAAATTACTATATTATCAGCTAAATAAAATGTCTAAGAGTTGTAAATTGTTATTGAACGCACATGTTTACGATATCGTAATTTATGTATATTACGAGTAAATTCGAAAAAACATAGCTTGAAAAATAAATTTCTCAGAGGCACTAGGCGAGGCAGATATTTTGCAAGTAAGACCGAGTACTGGCCGAAAAGTAACTCAAGCAAATGGAAGTGTTTGGAGTTTAGAGAGATCAAAATGTGCTTGCTCACTTTAAAATTTAGATTTGGGTTCGACAGCAGTGAGAAAAATAGTTAAAATTTTTCAGTCTGCTGAGATCCGTATTATTAAAATGGTAATTTAACTTCAAAACGATAAGGCATAGCATTAATGAAACAAACGATTTAAAACATAATAGCTCGTCACATGAGAGTATTGTAATATAAAAACTTCAAAGCGAAGCTTATAGACATTTTAGAAATGATTTTATTTAGTGAAACCAAATATGTTTAACATAATAATACTAAAAAAGCTATAGAAAATTACGCATTACAGCAACATTAAATATAAACATTAAAGCTAAAAAAATCTTCAGTCTTTCATTAACTTCCTGTCATTGAATAATGTATAGAGTTTTTGAATTATAAATGCACTTATACATTTTTATAAATACAAAAAAAAAACTTAAATACAAAAGTGTCTTCAAATTGTATGATTTTTTTAGTATAGCTTAGAGATATACGGGGTGTGTAGTTTTCCTAAAATCAACATCAACTTTAGTTTCTTTAATGTAGGCCCTTGTTTATTATATATCCACCAAATGGCTCTCTTCTTGCTTATTATAAATAAAGCAGGTTTGATACTTTTTTTTAAAGATACTCAAGGATTTTATCAAAAACTATGTTATAAAAGACAATGTGTTAGAAAAAGACGGAAAACTTTCTTTAAAGATAAAGATATTATACCTAAATTTACCTGTTTATGATCAGCAAGACAATAATCATTTGCTTGTCGCAAAACACACGGAGTGTTATTTTGAAAAAACTAAATTTAATGTTTATTTCTGAAAAACTAAACAACAGAAAGTACATTAAAAAAAATCGTACAATTTAAAGATTTTTTTTACTTGACTTTTCTGGTTTCTTCAGAAAAGCCCTATTTACTACAAAAACCCGGTAAAAGTAGACCTAATAAAGTTTTATAGATATTAAAATTTTAACTTAACTAACTCATTGTATCTAGGTTGTGCTTATTATTTATAAAGATACAAGTTAGGTAAGAGATGCTTCCACTACATAAAATTCCAGTCTACTAAAAAATGATTGTATCTGATGTATTTTTATAGCAAATCTTCCCCCGTAAAAGGAAAAAAAATCACCCTCCGAGATGTTTTCGGATCTGTACGTTTCAGGGACCCTAGATGCCCAAAAACATGTTTTCTCAATTCCGTCGGTCTGTCTGTCGGTCTGCGTATTCGCGGCATAGCTTACAAGCTTACTTACACGATTGACTTCAAATTTTGGTCAAAAATTTGGGAATGACATGAGAATATTTGGGCAAAAATCCAATATGGTGAAACAAAATGACGGCCTAGCAAAATGTAAAAAAAAATAATAGTAAAAAACTACTTATCGAATTGTTCACAAATTTTGTACAAAAATCGGGTTATGTAAAAATCAACTGGTAAAAATTTGGTACGAAACTAACATGGCGGAACAAAATGTCGGATTAAAAAAATATTTAAACATTCATCCTGAAAAAACTATATATATATATATATATATATATATATATATATATATATATATATATATATATATATATGTAGAATAGTAAAAATATATAATTTCTGCAGGTGCAACATGCTAAGTGTAACACTTAGCGCCACCTAGTGGGGCTCCGGTGAATTCCGGCTGCAAACCCATAGATAATTTGGCAAAGTATGCATTACTTCTTGTAGGCCGTCTTGCACCTGCAGAAATTATATATTTTTGCTATTCTACATATATATCTTTTCCGGCCAAGAACTTTTGATAAAGATGTGTGAAAGCGCATTTTTATCGATGACCTGGTGACCTTTTGGGAAAAATTCAGTACTGCTAAATAAAATGGCTTCCTGGTGAGATATTTAAAAACATCATCATGAAAAAACCTACTTAATACATGAATTTGCATTTTTTTGCAAGAATTAATTGTTGTATAGCGGTAGATAAACTGGTAAAGTTGTGCTGCGATTTGAAGATGGCGGAACAAAATGGCGGCCAAGTAAAATATTTGTAATTGTAAAAATAATATATATATATATATATATATATATAGTTCAAAATTTAGAGAGATCAAAATGCGCTTGCTCACTTTAAAATTTAGATTTGGGTTCGACAGCAGTGAGAAAAATAGTTAAAATTTTTCAGTCTGCTGATATCCGTATTATTAAAATGGTAATTTAACTTCAAAACGATAAGGCATAGCATTAATGAGACAAACGATTTAAAACATAATAGCTCGTCACATGAGAGTATTGTAATATAAAAACTTCAAAGCGAAGCTTATAGACATTTTAGAAATGATTTTATTTAGTGAAACCAAATATGTTTAACATAATAATACTAAAAAAGCTATAGAAAATTACGCATTACAGCAATATTAAATATAAACATTAAAGCTAAAAAAATCTTCAGTCTTTCATTAATTTCCTGTCATTGAATAATGTATAGAGTTTTTGAATTATAAATGCACTTATACATTTTTATAAATACAAAAAAAAACTTAAATACAAAAGTGTCTTCAAATTGTATGATTTTTTTAGTATAGCTTAGAGATATACGGGGTGTGTAGTTTTCCTAAAATCAACATCAACTTTAGTTTCTTTAATATAGGCCCTTGTTTATTATATATCCACCAAATGGGTCTCTTCTTGCTGATTATAAATAAGGTTTGATACTTTTTTTTAAAGATACTCAAGGATTTTATCAAAAACTATGTTATAAAAGACAATGTGTTAGAAAAAGACGGAAAACTTTCTTTAAAGATAAAGATATTATACCTAAATTTACCTGTTTATGATCAGCAAGACAATAATCATTTGCTGGTCGCAAAACACACGGAGTGTTATGTTGAAAAAACTAAATTTAATGTTTATTTCTGAAAAACTAAACAACAGAAAGTACATTAAAAAAAATCGTACAATTTAAAGATTTTTTTTACTTGACTTTTCTGGTTTCTTCAGAAAAGCCCTATTTACTACAAAAACCCGGTAAAAGTAGACCTAATAAAGTTTTATAGATATTAAAATTTTAACTTAACTAACTCATTGTATCTAGGTTGTGCTTATTATTTATAAAGATACAAGTTAGGTAAGAGATGCTTCCACTACATAAAATTCCAGTCTACTAAAAAATCATTGAATCTGATGTATTTTTATAGCAAATCTTCCCCCGTAAAAGGAAAAAAAATCACCCTCCGAGATGTTTTCGGATCTGTACGTTTCAGGGACCCTAGATGCCCAAAAACATGTTTTCTCAATTCCGTCGGTCTGTCTGTCGGTCTGCGTATTCGCGGCATAGCTTACAAGCTTACTTACACGATTGACTTCAAATTTTGGTCAAAAATTTGGGAATGACATGAGAATATTTGGGCAAAAATCCAATATGGTGAAACAAAATGACGGCCTAGCAAAATGTAAAAAAAAATAATAGTAAAAAACTACTTATCGAATTGTTCACAAAATTTGTACAAAAATCGGGTTATGTAAAAATCAACTGGTAAAAATTTGGTACGAAACTAACATGGCGGAACAAAATGTCGGATTAAAAAAATATTTAAACATTCATCCTAAAAAAACTATATATATATATATATATATATATATATATATATATATGTAGAATAGCAAAAATATATAATTTCTGCAGATGCAACATGCTAAGTGTAACACTTAGCGCCACCTAGTGGGGCTCCGGTGAATTCCGGCTGCAAACCCATAGATAATTTGGCAAAGTATGCATTACTTCTTGTAGGCCGTCTTGCACCTGCAGAAATTATATATTTTTGCTATTCTACATATATATCTTTTCCGGCCAAGAACTTTTGATAAAGATGTGTGAAAGCGCATTTTTATCGATGACCTGGTGACCTTTTGGGAAAAATTCAGTACTGCTAAATAAAATGGCTTCCTGGTGAGATATTTAAAAACATCATCATGAAAAAACCTACTTAATACATGAATTTGCATTTTTTTGCAAGAATTAATTGTTGTATAGCGGTAGATAAACTGGTAAATTTGTGCTGCGATTTGAAGATGGCGGAACAAAATGGCGGCCAAATAAAATATTTGTAATTGTGAAAATAATATATATATATATATATATATATATATATATATATATAGTTCAGATAGATAATTACGAGTTTATTACAAGGACTTTATATTGTCTGCAGGACGTTTCGGTCGTGGGTATGGCCTTTTTCAACTGCGTTAAGCTAGAATTACATACAAGCCAATATAAAAAAACTAGAAACAAAGAGTCATAACTTACCATAGACAAATAGTCAAACATTACAAAATGACACATAACATAGAAAAAAAAAAAAAAAAATAGACAAGATCGTCACTACATTTGAACATGTACAGGTTAAACAAACTAATTTACATATACAAAACAGTAAACGTATGCGTGTACGGGTGACAAAGAGTACTGAAACGAATTAAAAGTTGTTCCTTCTTTCCACGGCAAATATTTATCTTAAGAATTTGTTTTTTTTGGGTTGGTCATTTATTGCTAGGCACAATTTGGCTATACATATATGTTACATTAGAAACTTGTGAAATATTTTATTTAAATGAGCTATTTCGGATTTATTATTTATGGCGTTTGGAGTTTTCTTTATGTAAATCATCTCAAAAAATTCACGTTTCCTATTGTGCTGTTCTGTTTTTAAAATTTGGGTATTATTGAAATCGAAAGTATGATTTGTCTCATTTTCGTGTTTTTTTAGGGCGGTGGTATTTTTATGATCATATTTGTGCCCATTTAGTCTATTATGTAGGTACTGGCTTGTTTGTCCTACGTATACAGAAGGGCATTCTTTGCAGGGTACTTGATAGACTACGTGTGTTTTTTGTTTTTTGGAATTTCACTTTTTAATTTACTGAAACAACTATTAACCAAATTGATGGCCTTATGGCTAACATTTATGTCATGTTTTCTTAAAAGTTTTTGAAAGTTTTCAGAGAGGTTGGGAATGTACGGAAGAGTTAAAAAGTTATTGGTTTTATTCTTTTTGTCATTCTGTTTAGGAGCATTTTGTAAAATCTTTTCATTGGATTTCTTAAAATTTTCCATTCTATTTTTAAAAATCGGGTTAATCATTTTAAGGGGATAGGAGTTAAGTTGGAGTACTTGCTTAGCTTTTTTTATAGAAGATTCCCGGTATTCGGGGCTACTCAATTTAATGGCTCGATCCGCTAGTCCAATTATGACAGCTTTTTTTTGGGAAATATGATGCTGTGAATTATAATTTAGGTACCGTCCCGACCATGTTGGTTTTGTGTACCACTCAGTCTTTATTGTGTTGCTGCAATTGTGCAAGGTCATGTCCAGGAAATTAATTTTATTGTTAGTTTCGATTTCTATGGTAAATTTTAGCTTTTCGTGGTAATTGTTAAATTTTTCCAATACGTATTTTTCACGATTTTGTGGAATGCAAGTTATACAATCATCCACGTATCTGTAAAAAAATGGTAACCGAAAATCCAACGTTGGTATAATGCTGTATTCTAGATCTTCCAGTACAAGCTGGGCAATTATGCTAGAAATCGAGGCACCCATTGCGCAACCATCAATCTGTTTGTAATAAGAGTCTTTATATTTAAAATAAGTTGATGTAAGAGTTAATTTAACAGCTTCTAAGAAATCCTTTAAGGGAATGTCGGTATATTTTTTATTTTTTCCCATTTTTTCGTGATTACATTTAAAGCGACATTAATTGGAATTAAAGTCCTTGTAATAAACTCGTAATTGTCTATCTGAACCATATTCCCAAGAAAATAACCCTACAATATACAACACACTGATTCAAGAATTCTGTGATTTTGGTAACTATATATATATATATATATATATATATATATATATATATATATATATATATATATATATATATATATATATATATATATATATATATATATATATATATATATATATATATATATATATATATATATATATATATATATATATATATATATATATATATATATATATATATATATATATATATATATATATATATATATATATATATATATATATATATATATATATATATATATATATATATATATATATATATATATATATATATATATATATATATATATATATATATATATATATATATATATATATATATATATATATATATATATATATATATATATATATGTGCATAATATAATAATATTGTTGTTCAAAAATTTTCTTAATTCAGTTTAAATATCTTAAACAAAATATATTCTCCAACGAAATACCCAAAATTTATATTATATTTTTTTATACATTAACGGATTGAAAAAATATCTAAATTCTCTCTGATTCACATTAATTTTAAGCTAAATTTCGTTCGTTATTTAATAATATTTATATTTCTTGATTAACTTTCTTTTTTATTAAAATGAGTAAATTTAACTTATTCACCAATCTCTTCAATAGAGTTTCTAAAAGAAAATTACTTCCTTGATTTTAATTGGATAACGATTTTTACTAAATAAAAAGTTTCAAGATTTTCATATTTTAGATGACAAGACTTTTTGAAATTATTTAGTTGGACATTATTCTCTTCCAAAAGGCCTATTAATTAGATCCCGATGCAGATTAATTCTATGTGCCTAAAGTTAAAGATTAAAAAAAACACAAATTTTTTTCGCACCCTGTACAGAATTGTTTTTATGACTGTTTTAATTTTATTATTTGACAATTCCGAAACCATTAACAAATTGGCGAAAAAATTAATGGTGGTTAATTGCCTTTACTATTGAACATAATTGAAGGGAAAATCGAATTTGGATAACCAAGTGATGAAAAGAATTGAAACCGTTTAGAAAGAATAGGGTATATTCCAATAAAATCAAAGTGGTTCAATTTATAAAGGCAATCGAAAACGTATTAACAATAAAAATATTTTCATTGTGGTATAAACAGCATGTTTAGAGCTCTTGGTTTAATCTAAAATAACCCTTTCACTACCTAGCCAGTTACGTTACACGTATAAACAAAAATGAGGCAGAGAAAAAGAAAACCTGTTTCTTGCATAATTTTTTCTAGCCAAATATTTTCATGTTTTAAAAAATTGCCATATTTTCAAAAATATTGAAGGTATTGAAAATACGCCAAATTTTGTTTTTATATTTACGGAAAACGGTAATTAAGTACCTAATAAAGATATGTGCAAAAACATTAAAATTGAGTCAGCCTGTAACTAAGGCAATTGTGAAGTGACCAAAGATAATTAAAATCCAGTAAGAGACATTTGTGTAAAGTATACCCCAGTAAACTTATACTCTTTAATTTGTATAAGTCTGTAGTTAATCCAAAATTTATTATTTATTGAAAGAAAAAAACATATTTTTACATACACTTTTTGGACAACCTGTATAATCCAAAGTAAGTTTTTGACTAATGAAGTACATTAGTTAAAGGTATGTATAAAAATTCGGTAAAGAAAAAAATACTGTTACTTGTATAATTTTTCTAAAGAAACAATTTCATATCCAAAAAATGACAATTTTAAAAAATACCCATATTTACAAAAATAACGAAGATATTAAAAATTCTCCTAGTTTGTTTTTTATCTCTGTCCATTGACTATATGGAATATAAATTTTAATCGGTTTTCTGTTCCTTTTTTTAAATTTTATTTGAAATTAATTTTCAGTGATATAAATAACAAGCAATATACTTATAATAGAAAGCGGAAACTTTCACGGCTGTGGTCAAGAAAGAAATCATGCTTATGCGGATTAGACTCTGTCATACACAACACTTTCCAGAGTTTCGTCTTCGATTGCACGAGGCATTTTCAGGGATATTATCTTCACGACATCGAAACTCTGAATGAGCTCGGAGAGATTCAGACCGGCTATTTATACCCGACCTGTGTTCACCGAACTATGATCCGGTGTAACGATAGGTTTACACGTATGATGTAGAGATTATAGATTCTCTACTTGTCCGTTTTTAGAATAATCAAGAATCTTCGATTTATGACATGTCCAAATACAGCAGGTTGTACAATTTCTTTCTTTCTATTACATCGTTTATATTCCTTAAACCTAGGAGATATGGATCGTCTAGTTTTTCCAATATAGACATCACCATAGGAACAATAAAGTACATATTCTCCTTTCGTTTGGAAAGGACCAATGCCCTTTGGTGCCTAAAAGCCTGAGTCAATATCTCCATTTTCGATTATAAAGAATTTTGCTTATATAATCGCGGGACAAACCTAACATGCTATGATCTAACTTTATAAAATATTTTCAGTTCCGTGGTGCTGCCGCTTCTACTTGAAACCGGTGGCAACATCGTTATTTTAAATGGAATATTTTTCTATTTTCAGAATCTACGTTAATTTCTGACTAACTTTCGTAAATATCTTCCTATACCTATCTGATGATATATATATATATATATATATATATATATATATATGTATATATATATATATATATATATATATATATATATATATATATATATATATATATATATATATATATATATATATATATATATATATATATATATATATATATATATATATATATATATATATATATATATATATATATATATATATATATATATATATATATATATATATATATATATATATATATATATATATATATATATATATATATATATATATATATATATATATATATATATATATATATATATATATATATATATATATATATATATATATATATATATATATATATATATATATATATATATATATATATATATATATATATATATATATATATATATATATATATATATATATATATATATATATATATATATATGTTATATCTATTCTCACCAGCTATTTCATCAACAAGTTATGCTAACATTGGTTCCCAGACTATCAGCTATCACCCGCCAACGCAGTTATTCAGAAAGCCAAGTTTATCTCAATAACAAAGTATCACATATCAGTGAACAACGTAGATCATCCTATTCTCATAAACAGAAGGTGTTACTTGTTTACGAAAACAAGTCTATACCAAGAAAACTTCATCAGCAGAACCCACGTCCTGACCCAAATGTTCAAGAACAAAGTTAACAGTGAGTCATAACGAAACATAAATAGTTATTTTTCTTTGTATAAAGTACAGTTCATATATATATATATATATATATATATATATATATATATATATATATATATATATATATATATATGTATATATATATATATATATATATATATATATATATATATATATATATATATATATATATATATATATATATATATATATATATATATATATATATATATATATATATATATATATATATATATATATATATATATATATATATATATATATATATATATATATATATATATATATATATATATATATATATATAAATCTAGTGGGGCTGTAGTCAAAGAGAGGACCTTAGATTAAAACACTTTGTTGCTTTGCCAAGCTTTCGGCAACTGTTTATTGCCTTCCTCAAGACAGCCTAAAAATTGTTATTATTTTGTATTAACATTTATTTTAAAGAAAAAGTTGTTGTGGACTTACTACTTGGTTTTACTCTTGAAGAAACAACACTGAAAAATTCTCAACATTGCTAAAGACCTATATACATATTATTTACACCTTTTTATCACTAGTTTTGACTTGGATGTTGTTATATTGACACATTTTAAAATTCTTAAAGATTTGGTTTATTCCAACGTGCAGACACTGTCGGCCATTTTACGTATTTAAAAGGCAAATTGTTATTGTAAAATGGAGATTGCTCTCCTTCCCTTACTTCACACTACTTGGTTTACGCGTTTTTTGTTTTTCAAATAATTGCCGACTGAGCACGAATCGGTAACGACGGTTTCCCAAATGTATAGTTGGAAAAGAAAAATGTAGATGTCGCATTAGTAAACAGTACTCTGCAAAGCTGGTAACCCAATCAGCACAAATCTTATAAGTTCTGTAATTGTTGGTTAAACGATGAAAACATTTTATATTCTGTAGTACACTGTGCAGCTGACAGAGGGACATGTTCCACCATCGTGCTGTGAAAAATATTTATATTTATTTGCTATGATTAGAAAAAAGGGGAAAAAAAAAAAACAAAATTACGTGAACAACACAACAGCATGATTGAACTTCTCCTGAAACAAATGAAAAGGAAAATGGAAAATCATAACACAAACAATAAAATATTACCCACTTCCTTTTATTCAAAATTTAACTGATAAATTAATAGACGTTTTCAAAGATAGTCCAAACCTAAGGTTTGCCAAGAAACAAATAAAAACTGTCTCACAACTTTATGCAAAAACTAAGACTCCACTTTCCACGTTTGAAAATAATAACGTTGTATATGCCATAAATTGCAACAACTGTAATCAAATATATGTAGGTCAGACATCTAGAAATTTGTCAGGCAGAATTACTTCACATAAAAGCGACTGCCGCAGGTTTGTAAAATCTTGTGCATTATCAGAACACTTCATAGACACAGGACACAGCATTCGATTCACCGAGGCAAAAATTCTTGCTAAAGAAAAAAGATATTATAAAAGAAATTTCCTTGAAATGATACATATACACAACCAAGGGACAAACACAATGAATAAGAAAACTGATATCAATAATCTAAGCACAATATATTCATATCTGTTAAGAATTAGTGGGGACAATTTTGTTTCGATTAATGACTCTAATGCTGTCCAAATCTCTGAATAACTTAGTCCTAATATATTCATACTGTAGGGCACTGTGCATTGATTATTTGCATGTATATATGATTTTCCATTTTCCTTTTCATTTGTTTCAGGAGAAGTTCAATCATGCTGTTGTGTTGTTCACGTAATTTTGTTTTTTTTTTCCTTTTTTTCTAATCATAGCAAATAAATATAAATATTTTTCACAGCACGATGGTGGAACATGTCCCTCTGTCAGCTGCACAGTGTACTACAGAATATAAAATGTTTTCATCGTTTAACCAACAATTACAGAACTTATAAGATTTGTGCTGATTGGGTTACCAGCTTTGCAGAGTACTGTTTACTAATGCGCCATCTACATTTTTCTTTTCCAACTATACATTTGGGAAACCGTCGTTACCGATTCGTGCTCAGTCGGCAATTATTTGAAAAACAAAAAACGCGTAAACCAACTAGTGTGAAGTAAGGGAAGGAGAGCAATCTCCATTTTACAATAACAATTTGCCTTTTAAATACGTAAAATGGCCGACAGTGTCTGCACGTTGGAATAAACCAAATCTTTAAGAATTTTAAAATGTGTCAATATAACAACATCCAAGTCAAAACTAGTGATAAAAAGGTGTAAATAATATGTATATAGGTCTTTAGCAATGTTGAGAATTTTTCAGTGTTGTTTCTTCAAGAGTAAAACCAAGTAGTAAGTCCACAACAACTTTTTCTTTAAAATAAATGTTAATACAAAATAATAACAATTTTTAGGCTGTCTTGAGGAAGGCAATAAACAGTTGCCGAAAGCTTGGCAAAGCAACAAAGTGTTTTAATCTAAGGTCCTCTCTTTGACTACAGCCCCACTAGATTTAGCACGTTTTGTTCTAACTAGTTAGTCACAACTACCCACCCTCTCGCTATATATATATATATATATATATATATATATATATATATATATATATATATATATATATATATATGTTATATCTATTCTCACCAGCTATTTCATCATACAAGTTATGCTAACCTTGGTTCCCAGACTATCAGCTATCACCCGCCAACGCAGTTATTCAGAAAGCCAAGCTTATCTCAATAACAAAGTATCACATATCAGTCAACAACGTAGATCATCCTATTCTCATAAACAGCAGGTGTTACTTGTTTACGAAAACAAGTTTATACCAAGAAAGCTTCATCAGTAGAACCCACGTCCTGACCCAAATGTTCAAGAACGAAGTTAACAGTTCCCACTGAGTCAGCATAACGAAACATATAAATAGTTATTTTTCTTTGTATAAAGTACAGTTCAGCCTAGCTTGAATTCATTTTGTTAAACGTTACTCTTTGCAAGTTCAAATGTATATATTTTAATTTGTATTATTTTTGAGTAATAAAATAATTTTTTAAAAAGTAATTTGGCACGAAAGTGATTTAACAAACTGGCGCAGTCGGTAGGATCTGAAAACGTCTAACAGAACACGAAGCCTTTGTGCACTTTAACTGTCGACGGAGGATCCCAATCCATTGTTTAGAAGAACCTGTGAAAAACAAGAAAGACAGAGAAAATCAGGACCCGACGTCACCAACTCTCAGTCAATCTACGGATTAGGAACACCTAGTGAAACCCCTGGTAGAATTTGCTGCAGAGAACACGACGAAGTTTGATGTTTCTACTAGTAACGTAAGACTGAATCATCTCGTTTATTAATCTTTTTCAATTTTCCAAAAATATTGAAATTTTTATTCAAATTTAAGGAAACTGTTCGATTTTTCAATTTTGATAATTAGTTAACGAACTGAATTCAAAAACAAATTTCAAAAATCCAAAAGAATATTTTAATTTCAAATTTTGATTATAGAGTTAATCAAATTTCAAGAAAAAAACTTAAATTTTGTAGATTTTAGTTTTGCTTTAATTTACGTTGATTTGTGTACTACTTTGCGTACTGCCAATCAACCTAAATTGTTAATTTTAAGTTCGTATTCTTTTTATATAATATTGTGTGCCTATATTATTTTATTTCGATATTGTGATATATTGAGCAACCATGACTGATAACGGAATACAAAATGTCCCTGAGACACCCGAAATTGAACCGTATAAATTATCTGAAATATTTTCGATAATTCCTGAATACGATGGTGATCAAATTTTTCTCCAAACATTTCTCAATGCTTGTGATTGTGCTTATAATATGTCTACACGCGATCAAAAAGATTTATTAGTAATCCACATAAAAAATAAATTACGTGCAAGAGCAGCTCAGCTAATAAACTCTCGCAATCCTATTTCTTACTTAGAAATAAAACAACTTTTAAATTCTCACTTCGGAGATACGCGAGACTTGTCTTCTTTAATACAAGACTTACAACGTACCTAACAATTACCTAATGAGAGTCCTTTAACCTTCCTCAACCGACTTCAAGTGCTAAATGCAAAAATGCACGCTAATATACAAAAGTCTAATCTCACCCCACAACAGAAACAACAAATAACCCTGATCGAATCCATGTCCCTGAGCACCCTCTTAACTGGTCTCGAACCCCCGTATTGGACATATAATTCGTGCCAGTAACCCAAGAGATCTTCTTGAAGCCCAAATACGTATTCGACGTGAACTTCAACTGTCCTATTTCGAATCTCAAAGAGTTTCAAAACCGAACCCACCAAAGCCATTCAACCAACCTTTGAGAAAACCAAACTTTCAAACACAAAAATGTTTTAAATGTGGACGTATTCGTCATTCAGCAAATCAATGCCATGCCAATAACGGACAACCACGTCCCAATTTTTCCCAAAACTCAAATTTTCAGCGACCCCAATTTACCCCGCAAACAAATTCTTTTCAGTCACATAGACCAAACATGCAACAACAAAGAAGCCCAAATACGCAAACCCCAAATATTACAAATAACCAATCAAATCAAAATAATTTCCAACGTCAACCGAATTTTAATTATTCTCGACCCTCAAAAATTCAGAAAAATCCTAATTTCAAAGCTCACTTCGTTAGCACCGATAACAGTCAAGAAAAATATTGTAACGACTATCAAGAAGATTATCAAGATCCCTCAATCTTTTCTTATGAAGACCCCTCTACTTTATTCGAAAACGAATACGACAATTCTTATGAGAATCCAGATCCTAATCCCCAAAACTTTAACGAACCAATGGTAGTCTTCGATCAAAATTTTCCAATCGAAGAAAATCGAAATTTTCTTTTATCCCCAAATCAAAACCATCTACCCAATCAAGCCCCTATAGAAACAAATCAAATACAAGCCCAAATCGAAACTTTCACGCTAGACGATATGAATCCCTCACTCAATTTCCCCGAACAACTATTTCTTTAAATCCCTTCCTTGCTATAAATCCCAAAAATCTTTACTATATTAAAGACGCAACAAATACTTTCGAACTACTCATAGATTCTGGTGCAGGTATTTTCAATTTTCAAGAAAATACAGTAAAGAACTTTCCAAATCATTTCCCCGAAAATGCAACAATTCAAGGCATTACCGAACAAAAACTTTTAATAAATTTTAAAAACGGTGACCCTCACAAAGTCTATATTTACAACTTAGACATTGATTTTGACGGAATTCTAGGTCTTGACTTCCTAGAACACTACGAATGTACAATCGATTTAAAAAATAAACAACTTATTACCAATTTTAAAACACTACCACTGTATAAAGTTGAAGACAATTACTCTTCAACAGAACTCGAAACATACGAGGCAAATAAAAATAAAATACTTATACAAGGTAGAACAGAACAAGTTTTTAAATTAAAATGTCATCTAATCATACCGATGCTATTTTATCCCGAAAAGAAATAGAAAAAGTACATATCCCAAATGCCCTTGTCCATGTCAATCAAACAGGCGAATTTTTGACAACAATTATCAATGCGAACGCAATCCCAAAAACAATTGATTTTTCAAATATCGAATAAGAACCATTTTCGATACACACTCTTCTTAATTTCAATTTTCTCGAATCTCCCGAATTTCAAACTTCAAATAGAAACCCGACTATCCCAACTTAGACTTGACCATTTAAACGAAGAAGAAAAAGAATTAATCACAAATCTTTGTGTCAATTTCGAAGACATTTTCTATCTAGAAGGTGACAACCTTTCTTTCACAATTGAAATCAAACATAAGATAGACACGAATAATGCAAAGCCCATTTTTACTAAATCTTATAGATATCTCCAAATACATAAACAAGAGGTGAAAACGCAAGTAAACAACATGTTACTACAAGGTATAATTAGACCATCAATCTCTCCCTGGTCATCTCCCGTTTGGGTTATACGGAAAAAAATCGACTCTAGTAATAAACAGAAATGGAGAATCGTAATAGATTATAGGAAATTGAACGAATCCACTATTCATGATAAATATCCACTTCCTAATATCTCAGATTTACTTGACCAACTTGGACAGTGTCAATATTTTACGACTCTTGATCTCGCTTCTGGTTTCCATCAAATAGAGATAGATCCTAAAGATATTTCAAAAACAGTGTTCTCAGTAGAAAACGGTCATTATGAATTTTTACGAATGTCCTTCGGACTAAAGAATGCCCCATCTACATTCCAACGTGTAATGGACAATATTCTTTTAGGAATCTTAAATGAACGATGTCTTGTCTATATGGACGATATTATAGTTTATTCCGCTACAATTGACGAACACATCCATCGATTACGCGAAGTTTTCAAACGACTAAGAAAAGCTAATCTTAAAATACAACCATAGAAATGCGAATTTTTACGCAAAGAAGTAGCATATCTTGGACACGTAATAACTAAACAAAAAAACAAATCCAGCAAAAATTGAATGTATTCAAAATTTTCCCCAACCAAAAAATCCTATGTATATATATATATATATATATATATATATATATATATATATTAATACATATATATATATATATATATATATATATATATATATATATATATATATATATATATATATATATATATATATATATATATATATATATATATGTTAAATCACTTGTTTGCCAAATTACTTTTTAAAAAATTATTTTATTACTCAAAAATAATACACATTAAAATATATACATTTTAACTTGCAAAGAGTAACGTTTAACAAAATGAATTCAAACTAGACTGAACTGTACTGAACTGTACTTTATACAAAGAAAAATAACTATTTATATGTTTCGTTATGCTGACTCCGTGGGAACTGTTTCCTTCGTTTTTGAACACTTGGGTTAGGACGTGGGTTCTGCTGATGAAGCTTTCTTGGTATAGACTTGTTTTCGTAAACAAGTTACACCTGCTGTTTATGAAAATAGGATGATCTACGTTATTGACTGATATGTGATACTTTGTTATTGAGATAAGCTTGGCTTTCTAAATAACTGCGTTGGCGGGTGATAGCTGATAGTCTGGGAACCAAGGTTAGCATAACTTGTATGATGAAATAGCTGGTGAGAATAGATATAACAACTCCCCCATCAAGATGAAAGTTGGTACGTGGAAGCAACTTTCAAGCTGAATGTTTGTTCAGGTTAAGTTCTATTTCTTCAGATTCTTCTGTTGGTTCACCAACACGTATGTTTGGTCGCCTTTTTGGAAATATTCTTCTCCATTGTACAAAATTTGTTCTGGACCTTGGTGGAGAAGGTGGGTAGTCATCACTATTGGCATTGACAATTCCAATACTGAGGTTCGTAGGTTTTCTTCTATAACATTTACAAAATGTACAGGATAATTAGACTGATGATCAGAGTTATAGTCAGGATCGTAAACCAACCGATATGTTTCTTTACGAATGGTTGATTGATTAGTCTGTCCAACTGATCATATATATATATATATATATATATATATATATATATATATATATATATATATATATATATATATATATATATATATATATATATATATATATATACCAAGAAAAATTTTCAGGTAGAAGACAGCCAAGCCGTGAAGTTCTAAAAAAAACTCTACATCGGTTTAGACAAACAGGAAGTGTTGCTTATCCTAAAAAGAGAAAAAAAGAATTCATAATAAACGAAAACAATGAATTAAAGGTTTTGTTAACTTTGGAAGAAAATCCTCAAGTAAGTTCACGAACTTTGGCCAGTCAATTAGATATAAGTCAAAGTACCTTCCAGAACATCTCGAAAACACAAATACCATCCCTACCATTTATCTTTGACGCAAGAACTTTATGATGATGATTTCGAAAATTGGGTACACTTTTGCAGGATCCTTCAGATGCATATTAATGAAGATGCGTTATTTTTAAAAAATGTTTTGTTCACCCACGAGGCTTCGTTTAAGAGCAATGGTGTAGTTAATAGGCATAATATGCACTATTATAGTACCACAAATCCCCATTGGATGAGAACAATTGACAATCAAAGAGTATGGTCTCTTAATGTCGAGGGTGGGATTCTCGGAAACCCAATTATTGGACCTCATTTTTTTGACGGTATTTTAAATGGAGAAATGTACCTAAATTTTTTAGTGAATCATCCTCCAATTCTTTTAGAAGATGTTCCTATCCGAGAAGGTCAAAACATGTGGTATCAGCAAGTTGGTGCTCCGCCTCATTTTTCACTCAATGTTCGTCAGTATTTGGACCAGTTATATCCCAATAGGTGGATAGGAAGAGGAGGTCAAATTCAGTGGCCAGCAAGATCGCCGGATCTCACACCGTGCGATTTTTTCCTATAGGGATATGTCAAGGAGAAGGTCTACAAAGTTCCTCCGATTGACCAAGAAGATATGAAGGATCGAATAAGGAATGCATTTGTTGAAATTGCGCCACAAACTCTTCAAGACGTCCTTGAAAATATTGAGAGAAGATTGGAAATATGCATTCGACAAAATGGGCATACGTTGGAACATTTGCAGTGAATTTAACGGTATAACCTGTTTTAAGTTTAAGTTGTAAGTTTTAAGTGGTGTTTTTTTATATTTTTAGTATTCTTGAATTACCTCGTATACTTACTGCGTATTACTTCGAAATAATTCATGTTATAAATAAATAAAGTTGTGAAGATTCACAGGTCTTTTTTACAATTTTTAAACATTAATATCTCATAAACCGTTAAATTTAGCTATATCACTTAAATATAATTTTTTTTCTAGAATTTTATGAAGAATCCGAAAATGAATAAAAAAATGTAAGCTCTTATTTAAAAAATTGCATTTAGACCACGCCCAGCGTTTTTGACCGACACTGTATAATAACAGTTACCGTAAAAATATATATTGTTGAAATTCGAAACACTTTTGTATTTAATTTTTTCAGCTAATCCTAATAGTTTAAGAAATAAATGGGGGGTGCCACTTGGTTGACTCACTACGACGAAGAACTAAAGGAAGCCCTAATTACAGACCCCATTCTCATCTACCCTAATTTTGAGGAAACCTTCCTTTTGACCACAGACGCAAGCGCATTCGCAATAGGCGCTGTGCTGTCACAAGGGCCAGTCGGAAAAGATCTACCAATAGCTTTCGCATCTAGAACACTTTGTAGCGCAGAAACTAAATACTCCACCATCGAAAGGGAGCTACTGGCAATTGTATGGGCCGTAAAACATTTCCGCCCTTATCTTTTTGGACGAAAGTTTACACTTATTACGGACCACCGGCCATTAACCTGGCTCTTTTCGATTAAGGACCCTGGTAGTAGGCTTGCTCGCTGGCGTCTAAAATTAGAAGAGTACAACTATAAAATCGAACATAAGCCCGGAAAGATAAACAAAAATGCAGACGCCCTATCCCCAATAAAGATTAATTACTTCCAAAAATGCGCAAATTTCCAATCAAAAAGTGCCATTTTTGCCGCTAACAAAAATGATAGCGAAAATGACGACTAAAGCCAACCAGACCCAAATGCCGTCGAAATAGACGACGAACACATCACACAAGAATATAACAAATTTGTAGATCTCTACCAAACGAGATCAATAATTGACTATTCCAAAGCCGAATTCTCAAATTCGCAGCTTTTAGATAAATCGCATAAATTAATTATTACCTTTTTCTGGCAAAACAAACTAGAGGAAATGCATTATAAAATAATCGAGGATATCTTCGAAGAAAACATTCATTTTGAAAACATGAGCGTTAACTTTGCCTCTAGCAAAACCGTAAAAGATAGAAAATACTTTATTATCCCAATACCATTCGACCCGGAAATTGTAGCCCAACACCTGTTCTATGTTCTATTTAAGGCCCAAAACGAATTCGATCCCTCTAAAACATTTTATGTAGAAAATAATTTAGCACTGCCCATTCTCGAAATGTTCCCATTTATCTTTGCCGATAAAGAGATAAAACTTAAAATCTGTCAAAATGTTGTAAGATCCCCAGACGCTGACGAAATTCCCCAAATTCTAGAACACTACCATTCAGGCAAAACTAATTTGCATCGGGGAATAAACGAGACAGTCAGGCGCATAAGAGAAAAGTATAATTGGCCGAACTTAACAAAAGATGTTGAAAAATTAATTAAAGCCTGCGAAATATGTCAGAAGGTGAAAATATGTCGGAAAAATTTAAGTACACCACTCGTTATAACGGAGACCCCAAAAACCCCGTTTGAAAGAGTAAACATTGATATCTTCGAATATCCAACCAGATATTATGCACTCACAGTTCGAGACGAACTTACGAAGTTCACGCAAGCCTACCCACTAGACGACAAAAAAGCGTCAACGATTGTAAATACCCTATTAGTATTTTTCCAGCATTATGGAACACCCTTAAGAATACATTGTGACTATGGGCGTGAATTTGATAACTCGTTAGTTAAAGACCTTTGTGAATTGTTTAATACAAAACTAACATTCTCTAGTGTAAATCATCCCCAGTCTAATGGGTCCATCGAAAGGTTCCATGCAACCTTATCAGAAATGATTAGAGCGAACGTAGCAGAAAACCCTACAGAACATCCGTTTAATGTATTACCCTACGCGGTAATCTGTTATAATAATACTAAAAATAAAACACACGGGTTTACTCCGTTTGAACTCATTTTCGGTCACACGTCAAGTAGGCCACCTGAAACATTATACAATCAGGAAAAATTAATATCGAAATACATACGAGATCTTAATAACCGCATGGAATATTATTACAAAATCGCTAGGGCAAAAACAGAAAGACAAAAAGAAAAAGCAAAAGTCAGGTTTGACGAACACGTATCTCCTATCCCCGAATACAAAGTTGGCGATAAGGTATACGTCAAAGAGTCACAAATAAAATCAAAATCCGAAAACAAATTTAAAGGTCCTTTTGAAATTACACAAGTGTTTCAAAATTCGTGTATAAAGATTTTTCTTACATAAAAGAAGCTATCGTGAATAACGATAAAATCCTAGAAGGATTACTAGACGGCTTCATAAACGTTGACTCGCCTAGAATGATATCTTTCAGATCCGAAATACAAACACACGTTAGCCTGCTTAATCAAATATCCGATTCTGTCAATTTAAAATATAAAGAAATAATCGCAGATACGAAAAAATATAGTCACAGGGAGAGGCGCGGAATATTTAACGGAATTGGCACGGTCTGGAAATCCATAACTGGAAACCTCGATGCCTCAGACGGTGAATATTTCAATGAATGCATTGATAAAGTCAACCAAGACAAAAGACATATCGAGAACCTCCTTAAAAATCAGATATCGGTTACTACTTCAGTCATAAAAACTTTTAACGCATCAATACAAAAACTTCAAATAGACGAAGAAACATTTAACCGAGACATAATCGAAATCCATAAATCGATAATAGACATATCTGATGACCTTGCATTTTACGATGCTCAAATAAGAACATTAGACTTATGTGAATCATTAATGGAGAGTTACTCCTTTCTAGAAAACTTTCTTAACGACGCTCTAAATGCTATATCATTCGCTAGACTAAATATTTTACATAGCTCAATAATAACCCCAGGAGATCTGATTAGTTCCCTTCAAGAAATTTCACAATCTCTTAGAAAAAATAATCTACCTCTACCTGTGTACTCTTCAACACTCGCACAATACGTTGAGATTATCGAACTTGAGGCATATCAATCAGACACTAAAGTAGTGTTTATTTTAAAAATACCTTTAGTAAATCCTGAAAGCTATACCTTATATCATCTTTATCCAATACCTGTGTTGGATAATCGAACAGAATTTCACCATATAATTCCTACAACACAAAAATATATAGCGCGGGACGATGATTCAATGTTATACGTTTCTTTTCAAAACCTAGAAGGCTGTAAATCAATAGGACGAAACCAAAAGATCTGTTCAGATGTTCTACCCTACCCAATAGACAGCGAAGCGATTTGTGAAGCTCAGCTCCTTAGAGGACCAAACCGGTTACCTAAGACATGTCAAGTATCAATTCTTCTGGCAAAAGGATACAACGTCAAAGGTATCGACCTAAACTTTTGGTTGATTACTGTGTCAGATCCATTACCAGTTGCTATCAAATGTGAAGGAAGAGAAGTCAAGACGAACATTATAAATGTCAATTCCCTCCTTAAACTTCAACCGTATTGTAACGCCTTTATAGGGAGCACACGCGTTCACGCCAAGGCAATCATCGACAAGTATCAAAACGTTACTTACAAAAGCCACCCAGTTTTGATCCCATACAAGTGCTGCCAACACATCTCATCGAAGCTTCATATCCCAGACCTCAAACCTCTAAAACTGAACAAGATAGATGTAGAAGATCTCAATATTGCTCAGCACAAACTAGACCAATATTCAGAAGAACTGGACAAACTAATAAACCAACCTTTTGTCTACAAACACTTGTCTTGGTTCACAATCATCACAATAGTACTTCTAGCCAGCCTACTCGTCCTGTACATATTATGTAAGTGTCGTCATAAGAGACTACCCAGCATCACCATGGCTCCACTAGATGATGGTTCACCACCTCCGCCCAGACCACTGCAGCGAAAGACAGTCAAGAGCAGACTAAGCAGTATTGCGAGAAGACGGCCAGCTATCCATCCCCAAGCCGAAGAAGAAGACGAAGACGAACTTTAAGTGATTTTACAAAAGTTAAAACATTGTATTAACTTTTGACTAAAAGGGGGAGTTGTTATATCCGTTATAGCCACGTGTATTCATTGACCTTCAGTCGCATGGGAACGGATATGGCGATTTCAACATTTCAAGGAATGCATTGCAAGCAGTATTTTCGAGTTGCAGTTCTCACAGCTTGAAGGTGCTGCCTCATCATTTCAAAACATATAAATTAAGCACCAATTATAAATATTAGTTAGTTCATATCAGATACTGTTATTATGTCAGTTTAAGTTTCAAATTATACGGTTTAAGTTTTACAATTATACAAAGTATTTTTAAGTGAATAAATAATATTTTTTAAAAAGTGAATTTTTGAAATAAAAGTATATATATATATATATATATATATATATATATATATATATATATATATATATATATATATATATATATATATATATATATATATATATATATATATATATATATATATATATATATATATATATATATATATATATATATATATATATATATATATATATATATATATATATATATATATATATATATATATATATATATATATATATATATATATATATATATATATATATATATATATATATATATATATATATATATATATATATATATATATATATATATATATATATATATATATATATATATATATATATATATATATATATATATATATATATATATATATATATATATATATATATATATATATATATATATATATATATATATATATATATATATATATATATATATATATATATATATATATATATATATATATATATATAGAATAGAAACACAAGAATCAAGATATCGTAAGGGTCTTCTTCTACCCGAAGAAACTCAGTGTCAAGTTATCCGTTTATACTTCCCAAGACTTACAGAGAAAGAATTTATAAAATTATTCGAAAAAATATCCATTTATAAAAGAAATTTAATTGTAGATATGATGGATATGAAAACCTTAAATAACGATATAAATTATCTTCCTCGACTTTTTAAAATAATTTTTCAGGAAATAGTATTTAAGAATGGATTATCAAAAGCAAAAAAAAATTATTATATTAATTTAATTAAGTTGCATGCGACAGTAATCCACATCTTAAAAAATAGACAGAGTTCAATATAAAGCACTTATGGGGCCCAAAAATTACACCCCCCCGAAGGACTAGGATGAATTCAAAATATTTAATTTCTTTGAAAATAGTGAAAACAATACTAAGGTCATATTTGAAATAAACTACCATACCATCTTTGTTCCTCCTGAAGTTACCTTTATATCATATCCAGAAGATCAAACTTCTGATCAAATATTTTTTTAAAGAAGCCATATGCAGATACTCCAAGAATTCCCTTATTATTTATACCGACAGTTCAAAAAATGAGAACAGCTTAGGCGGAGCTTTTTATTGCCCTGCAGTAAACAATGAGTGGCATTGTTCCCTTAATCAAACTTGAGTTATTTTTTTCTGCAGAAGCTGCCGCAATCCACTAAATATTGACTCAAAATTAAAAGTACTTAGTTATGTGATCTGACTCACAATCAGTTCTAATTATCATTGGTAATACACATATTTGCCCAAACATATTTGTAGTACGCATATTAGAATTAATACGTCAAGCAACAGTTAAAAATATAGAAATTAAAATAGTATGAATCAAAACACACTCCGGAATAAACAGAATGCCCATTTAAATAATAACCAAGATTCTACTTTTATTATACAGGATTACTATCCGTACTTATTAAAAAAAATATATATAAAAAGATGAATAACGAGTGGCCAAATTACGGAAGTAATAGTAACACTTTCTGTTTGAAAATATATTGAATTATACCAATTTATTTGGGTATTATAAAAGTCCGATGCTCAAAAGAATATTACCTACAAAAAGTCATATAAATCAAATTCATGGCCGTTTTTCCAGCTATTCGCATAACATCGGAGTAAAAAAAAACCGCTTTGCTTGTGTGAAGAGCACATTTTTTTTTAACTGTCAGTTACAACATTGAAATGAATTGACAATCACACATATGCTCAGGGTATCGTTTCAAGGTATCACCGCAATGACCATCAACAGATCGGTTAGTGCCTTATTTATATGCAATGTGGGGATAATTTGAATATTTTAATTGATTTGGCCTATATTTGAATACCAGACATGTTGTCTTGTCATCCTTTACATACATAATATAATTTTTTGTTAAGTTTGTTAATTCAATATTCAAATACGCAGTTAAAGTTATACAGTCCATTAAATCATTTTAATCCTTAGCTAGGATAATTGCGAGATTACTCTACACCCTGATATTTTTTTTCCTATATGCAATATTTAATTTCAATATTATGAAGGGAATACATCTTGTACCAGATATTCCCTTTTACACCGAAGAGAGGCTAGTGATTCCAGCATCAGGTGAAGATTTTATAACACCCAAACATATATGAAGTGCTTTATACTGAGCTGTGTATATTGTTTGTGTACTACTGGCGCAGCCATAATCTATAATGGATATTATATATACTCTATAAAAAAGTAAAGCGATTTGTTAGCTAGCACCCCAATCAAAGCAACACACCTGACTTATTAATGATTAATATTTTCTTCTGTTTTATTTACTATATTTGTAACTTGTTCCGCCCACAGTAATTTGGTGTCTAATATGATTTCCAAATATATAAAAGACAGTAAAAGAGAGACCAATCGAGGTAATTTGATTTTGTGATGTGATATATATATATATATATATATATATATATATATATATATATATTTATATATATATATATATATATATATATATATATATATATATATATATATATATATATATATTCATACAGCTATTTATTGTACAAAACTGTGTTATACTGTACAATTGTAGATTACAATTTTGACTTGATTCTGGAATATTGGTAGGTTTATCGGTATATTAACTTTAATAAATTATGTTTTTTTAGAGATTGCTTATTTTTTTATAATTTTGCTCTTTTACATCCATCTGCGTGGAGTAAGATGTATTTTTGTTCGTAAAAGAAAGACTGACATATTTATTATATTAGTGTTTTAGATATACATGAATAATGAATACGATTGATTTTTATACAGAATTGCATTCTTTCGCTAACATTGAAACCTTAAATATTTGTCCGACTGAGTTGCGCTCCAATAAAAATGATTTAATAAATATTGTACATATTAACATACGAAGCGCTAGAAAAAACTTCGAAGAATTTGTATTGTTTGTTGAGAGTTTAGACTGCACTTTTGATGTCACAATTTTGAGTGAAACTTGGCAGGTTAACTGTTTGGACATATTTAAGCTTACAAATTATAAAACTTTTTATTCAAACGGGAATTTCAACCAAAATGATGGTGTACTAGTTTAGGTCAGGAAGGTTATACATGTTGACGGTTTTCAGAATATAAGGTATAACGATGTGACTTTTTCAATTTTAAACTTCAAATATAGTGAAATTACTTATCAAATTTTTGCGCTGTATAGACCACCATCATCCGATGTTACTAACTTTCTTACCGAGCTTAACGAAATACTATTAAATAAAAACAACAATGTGTGTATTTTTGGTGGAGACATTAATATAAATTTAATGCGCCCGAATGGAACTATAAATGATTATTAAAATACTCTGACTAAGAACGGGTTTTTGAGTTATATAAGTAAACCAACTAGGATAACAACAGAATGCGAATCTTGTATCGATCATTTTTTTCTTTACTGCCCCCTGAAAATAACTGATATATTTCGGTTTATTCCATATATTATTACATCTGATATAACAGATCATCTTCCTATTGTTTTAAAAATACAGTCCCTTACTAAAATTAATAAAAATTATAAAAACGAAGAAAGATACTACATGCATCTGAACTATAATAAATTAAAGCAAATATTAGAGAAAACTCGATGGGATGATGTGTATGACAAAAACCAAAGCCAATCTGCATATGAGTTTTTTAGTAACAAATTAAACTACGCCATTAAATCTTCACATGAAAAAAACCACAATAAATGCAAGGACAAAAATACTAAAACCTTGGATAACTTCGGGCCTAGTAAAATCTATTAGACATAGGGACATATTAAAAAAACAAATTCTAAAAAATAAAAATAATGCAACACTTATAAGTGAATACAAAAATTATAGAAATACTCTAAATAAACTAATAAAAGAAACTAAAGCAAACTACTTTAAAAACAAATTTGAGGAAACCAAGCAAAATCCCAAAAAAATGTGGCAAATAATAAATGAAGAACTATAGTATAAAAATACTACCCAAAATAACCAAAATCTCTCGCTAAAAGATGAAAACAATGTTTTACAACAAAATAAGAAGATAGTTGCAGACATATTTAATAAATACTTCATAAATATTAGTAAAACCATGGCAGGCAAACTCCCTTCTGAGAAAAAATATAATAACAACCAAATAAATTATCCGAGTATATTTTTAATGCCAGTATCTGAGGAGGAGGTAAAAAAATATAAACGGATTAAAAAATAACTCTGCACCTGGATTAGACGGAATTACTAGTAAAATGCTGAAAGAAATACGAAATTTTAACACATAGTTTTAACTGTTCCATTTCGACGGGTATAATTCCTTGTGAACTAAAGAAGTCGGTTGTCATACCTGTTCATAAAGGTATAGAGACTTATTTACCGGGCAATTACCGGCCGATATCTCTAATTAATAATATTGCAAAAGTATTGGAAGTTTGTATAAGGGACAGAATTATAAGCCACATAGAAAAACATAACATTCTTTCTCCGAGTCAATTTGGATTTCGTCATGGAAGATCAACGGAAGACGCACTTTATGAGGTATCAAACTTTATAATGCTATTAATAGAAGTAAAAAATCTTCTTGGATTTGGCCAAAGCCTTCGATACCGTACTGCATGATATTCTTCTAAACAAGCTAAGCAACTACGGAATAAGAGGATTATGCCATAACTTAATAAGGAGTTATCTTGAAGATCGGAAACAATGTGTAAGGGTACAAAATGATTACAGCAGTTTTTTAAATAGTACAGTGTGGTGTTCCGCAAGGAACCGTAATTGGACCACTTCTATTTTCCTTATATATTAATGACCTCCTTTGCCTCACTACATCCAGCAAACTGGTCTCGTATGCAGACGATACTGTTCTTCTTGTACAGGGGGATACCTGGAATGCTACAGTGGAGCACACCATATCTGAATTTGCAAAGGTACGTCAGTGGTTAGGTGAAAACGGTTTGACAATTAACATGGAAAAAACAAAAATTTATGTGTTTCAGTATCCTTGACTCTCACCAATTTGATGCTAATCAGATAAAAATGCATACGCTCCAGTGTTTATCAAATGAGACACCAATGCACTGATTTTCTGAATAAAACTGAATGTATCAGATATCTCGGCGTTGTAATTGATCAGAATATTAAGTGGGATAAACATATAGAAAGTACAAATTCAAAACTACGTAAACTAATTTATAAATTCTATCAAATCAGAAATATCACGTCCATCAATATCCTCAAATTATTATATATCACACTAGCTGAATCAGTCATTAGATACGGTCTGTCAATATGGGGAGGGGCATTTAATACAACACTAAATATTTTAAATGTAACTCAAAGATATTTCCTTAAAGTAATTTACAAAAAAAAACCCATATACTCTACCGAACTTCTGTATCAAGAAGCCCAAGTTTTAACCTTGCAACAGTTGTATGTAAAATCAGTACTTTTGATAGTTTACAAACATCCCGAACTAAGGCTGCAACCTATTCTAAATAATTATCATACCAGAAGCAGATCGGTGAAGTCCGTATGTGTTCCTTTCCTGTCCAGAACAACAAACCAAAGATATCTGACATACTTTAGTCCTAAACTTTATAACTTGCTTCCGCTTAATATCCGACGTATACAGAACAGAAACCTTTTTAGTAAAAAAATCTCAATTTTCTCGAAACAAAACTTCGAGGTATTTACTGGCACCTTAAGTAGATAGCAAATTTTTACTTTAAATAAGTCTTATTTGAATTCTGTAATTTTTAAAATTATTCTATCGCTTATGTTAGTGTGAAATTATATGATTTTAGGTTAGCCACGTACTTAGTTTGTACGCAGTATCATTTATTTAGTACAGGTTATAATTTAAGAATTTAGCAATAGGTAATTACAACAAAATTTCTTTTCTCTTGTACACACACAGATGATACATCTATGTGTGCAATCATCTTTCAAGTAATATTGTAAACATTTTCTACGTAATATATTTAATTTGATTTGATTTTATTTGATATATATATATATATATATATATATATATATATATATATATATATATATATATATATATATATATATATATATATATTTATATATAATTTTTCTTGGTTTGAGGTCAATACATTAACAACAAAATTAGTACATATTTTTAAACATATATTTCGTTTCTAAGGTGACGTTTCGACCATAGTTTTGGTCTTTTTCAAACCTAAAATTTGTTTAGCACTATTTTTTTAAGTTTATAAAATATTAAACATTTAGGACTTACCATAGAACGTAAAATAGTTGAATAAAAGTATACATAATCCACATATCTGACATATACTACACATATTTAATTTACATTTTAATACATTTTAAAAATATTGTGGACGTTTATTACAGACAAATTACAAGCGACTGAGCGAACACTGTTACAGTAAAGATATATACAATTTATTTAGGTTGTTTAAGTCTTTTTTGTCATTTATGGCGTTTTTGTTTTTTTGAATTTCAGCCATCTCAAAAAATTCTCTTTTTTTCAACTGAGGTTCGGATTTTAATACTTTCACTTGTTCGTAGTTGAAAGTATGTTTTTTGGACATCTCATGGTGTGTTAATGCGGTGCTGTTCTTTTTATCATATTTGTGACTTTTCAGTCTATTTTCTAAGTATTGGCTTGTTTGTCCAATATAAACACCGTTACAATTATTGCAAGGGATCTGATAGACTATATTGCTTTTTTTATTAATTGGCGTTTTCGATTTTAAGTTGCTGAAGTTCTTTGATAATAAGTTATAGGCTTTATGACTTGTCGTGATGTTATATTTTTTAAAAAGGTTTTGAAATTGCTGGGATAAACCATTTATGAAAGGCAGAGAAATGTATTTTGTTTTAGGTAGATTTGATGTAATAATGGCATTTTCAGAATTGTAATATTTATGTATTCTGCTTTTGAATAATTTATTTACTAATTTTTTAGGGTACTGATTTAGATTTAATGCTGCTTTAGCCTTTTTAATTGCTCGTTCTCTGAATTCAGAGTCGGACAGCTTAATTGCCCGATCTGCCAGACCAATAATTACAGATTTTTTTTGAGACATTGGGTGACAGGAGCTGAAATTTAGGTATCGAGAGGACCAAGTTTGTTTTGTGTACCATTCCAAAATAAACTTGGTCCTCTCGATACCTAAATTTCATCTCCTGTCACCCAATGTCTCAAAAAAAATCTGTAATTATTGGTCTGGCAGATCGGGCAATTAAGCTGTCCGACTCTGAATTCAGAGAACGAGCAATTAAAAAGGCTAAAGCAGCATTAAATCTAAATCAGTACCCTAAAAAATTAGTAAATAAATTATTCAAAAGCAGAATACATAAATATTACAAGTCTGAAAATGCCATTATTACATCAAATCTACCTAAAACAAAATACATTTCTCTGCCTTTCATAAATGGTTTATCCCAGCAATTTCAAAACCTTTTTAAAAAATATAACATCACGACAAGTCACAAAGCCTATAACTTATTATCAAAGAACTTCAGCAACTTAAAATCGAAAACGCCAATTAATAAAAAAAGCAATATAGTCTATCAGATCCCTTGCAATAATTGTAACGGTGTTTATATTGGACAAACAAGCCAATACTTAGAAAATAGACTGAAAAGTCACAAATATGATAAAAAGAACAGCACCGCATTAACACACCATGAGATGTCCAAAAAACATACTTTCAACTACGAACAAGTGAAAGTATTAAAATCCGAACCTCAGTTGAAAAAAAGAGAATTTTTTGAGATGGCTGAAATTCAAAAAAACAAAAACGCCATAAATGACAAAAAAGACATAAACAACCTAAATAAATTGTATGTATCTTTACTGTAACAGTGTTCGCTCAGTCGCTTGTAATTTGTCTGTAATAAACGTCCACAATATTTTTAAAATGTAAATTAAATATGTGTAGTATATGTCAGATATGTGGATTATGTATACTTTTATTCAACTATTTTACGTTCTATGGTAAGTCCTAAATTTTTACTACTTTATAAACTTAAAAAAATAGTGCTAAACAAATTTTAGGTTTGAAAAAGACCAAAACTATGGTCGAAACGTCACCTTAGAAACGAAATATATGTTTAAAAATATGTACTAATTTTGTTGTTAATGTATTGACCTCAAACCAAGAAAAATTAGGATAAATATATATTGAAAAAAAAGGTCAAAGAACACAAAGCAAAAAAAAAATATATATATATATTATATGTATATAAGGCAGTAATATGTTTCTGCCTTGACTATTTTTTTTATTTATAATAAGTTCTGTGGCAGTTATTGGGATTTGTATTGTAGATCTTGAAAAGCTTAACGAAACTCTCAAAAAGTATGAAAATAATCCAGAGAATTTCATTCCAAGTGATTTTGTAGTTAAAAACGGAATTAGCAAAATATCTGTCGGCCATTCAATTATGAACCTTTATTTGGGAAATGTATCTGATGAAGAAAAAATGGGTCATATGATTAAGGTGATTACAAAATAATTATTTTAATAAGTTTGATACACTTTTTGCATGAAGGGTATTGACTTATATTTGTAATTAATTTATGTTTGTATTTCACAGTGATCCACCACGATTTTTTTATTTTAGTTTCTAAATATATTGAACGTTTTTTTAAACGTCTTTCCACACAGATATTAACAGAATTTGAGAATCATTTATCTTAGTAATTTACATTAAAAATAAAGTCTGACTAAAAAGTTAATCTGACGATTTATATTCGTTAGGGTTCTGGTAGTATATACAGGATAAAATACGAAGTCTTTTTTTTTTACACATTTTGGCAAGTTGCAAAGAATTCCTCGGAAAGCAGGTAAAGTTAAGAAATACCCTCCTTTGTAGTCCAAGGTATTTTTGGTGTACTTTTTATCTTTTAAGAGTTACAGGTTCTAAAAAAAAAATCGTTTTTTAAGATCACTATAATTTGCATTACGAAAATTATACACCAGTAGATAAACAATGCAATTAAATGAAATTTTTATTTTGTTAAAAATTGCAGTTGTCAATTTTTTTCAGCTCAATCTCTAGCCATTTTTCTTACTGCTTGAGTCAATTCGGCAAAGTTTACAGTCGAATAATTAATTCTTGCAGATGCAGATGTGTCAGTAAGGTTTTAGAGCAATCCATTTGTGTTTAACGTCAGTTTGTGTGTGGTTTAAAAGAATGTTAATTTGTGTAATGAAAATATTTGATTCGAAAATAAAATCCAGTAGCCATAAAATAGCCATAAACAAAATATTGGTAATTTCTTTTAAAAAAAAGTCATACCCTCTAACTTTCAAAAGGCATAAAGTACAGTAATAAACCAAAAGCATTTAGTAAGAAACACTTCCTACCAGAAGAGCAGGTATTTATAATATCTACTTACTTTCTAAAAAGTCCTATGCGTCTTGTCAAGCTTTGGCGAAATAACATAATTTTACAATTGACATTTAATGACAATCCGTCATGTATCAGATATCTCGGCGTTGTAATTGATCAGAATATTAAGTGGGATAAACATATAGAAAGTACAAGATATTTCTCAATTCGGTATTATTCCTGGTTTTAAGATTTTTACTGATGCTAGTATTCTTATTTTTGGTTGCTGAAGACGGGGATAGACTTTCTCCTGAAACATCCAGAAAACTAGTCATTTTCAGTCTTATCTACAGATAGAAGTGTTCAGGTATTTTCTCCTTTTTATATATTGTGGTGAAATACATATAATAATAATTTTCTTCTTTAATCATAAATCTGATACTACAATTTTGTTATTATTTAATAACTTTACATTTTAGGCTCTTGTAAAGATATATATCACCAAGATTTATTAAGAAAAAATTAGAAACTAACGTTTTGAAAGGTTTCATTTAATTGTTTTTGGAGTATCTCTAAAAACATGTTTTTCATAAAATATAACTTATGAAATACGTAAGAGATTGATTATATAATACTATATAAAACAAAAATGACAGCTGAGTGGTAAATAAAATAAATGGAGATATTAATGTGTCGGGGATGCCATGTTGCCAAATTTATTTTCAATATCTATACGAATTATGTAAGAAAAACGGAATAAAACTATAGTAACTATAACTGATTTTGATGATTTTTTTGTATATAAGTGGTCGTATTTTAGGATCGAATCCGAAGTCAAAATTTTTCGGCTACGTTTCGTTTTTGAATTATTCAACCTTAAAGTTTATAAACATCCTAAACCCAATTAACTTTTTGTAATCACTGGCGTGATGCACTTCACTGTTGATTGTGTTGATCGCCTTTTGTGTTAAGGCTTTATTCATGATATCTACGGCCCCTAACCTGGTGCTAACCCGGTATCAACTCACCTAGTGCCCCGCACCCTTCCTAGTGCCGATACACTGTATCAATTAATATGTTTATTTTTTAAAGTTTAGTTATGGTTTTTCATGATGTTAAGATGGCAACATAAAGGAGTTTCTAGTCCAAAAAGTATGAAGCATTTTGTTTGAAGAGAGTTTTGTTACGTCTTTTATAATTTTTTGTAGTAGGTTCATAAAGAACCAGTAAATTTTTAAAAGAAAAATAGGGGAAATTGAGGTTAGAATGTTTATGAATTTTAAAGGTGAATAAATGAAATACGAAACTTGACCTAATAAATTTGATATCGGATTCGTGATCAGGACCCAAAAATCCACGTATATAGAAAAAAATCATCAAAATTGGCGATGGTGTAAAAAACAGTAAAAAATTACCAAAATGTTTTCTGTTGTTTTGAGTTGTTGTATATCATTAAATTTATTTCTTATAAAGGTAGGTTAGGTTAGGATTTGTTGGGTTTGCTGTAAAGAAAATACGCGTTAACGCCATTACGCGCCAATTACTTCTTGTAAAAATGCTTACTTTAATGTAAGTTTGTCAACATTGTAAGATAGCCTTTCATAAAACTGTCATAATAAGGAGTTTTTGAGTTGAAATGTAGTAAAAATGTCGAACTTTTTTTTGTTTTTTTTTTTAATAGAAAGAGTGGTTCATCAATTTATTTATTTTTTTAAATAGTTGAAAGAAGTAAACTTTATATTTTATTTTCAAAAATTATCAAATTCCGTGGATATAATTGTTTAAAAGACCATACATTTTATCCTGTATATACTAACAGTACACTGATAAACCTAAAACATCAAGTAATGTATTTATTTCAAGAATTGATGTGCAACGTAAAATAAAAACATCTAAATTTCCTGATTCATTAATAACAACAACAGAAATTGTACCAAATTTTGTGTGGAACATTTCAAAAGGCGGTCAGTGTATTTATGAAAACTAAATATTATATGTTTTTAGTTTCTTAGTCACACAACGTTTACTACGCCAATGATAAAACATGCTGACTTAGTGTCAAGCTATGTAGACGTCTACTTCTACGTTTTCTCGTATGATGGTCCAATGGGAAACGTTAATATTACTGTGAAAGGTAATATATTTTTTTTTACTTTAAAGGAGAAGTTTAGTATAAGTGAATATGCGATAATTTATTTTAAACCTAGTTCATTGAAGGCTACTAGTTGATAGTAGTATTTCTAAGATTTTTAAATTTGTTTCACTTGCTAATAATTTAAAATATACTTGGAAATACATATAATATTTTTGAGCATTTACCCTCCCTTTAAGTGAAAATGTGTCCTCTGTATGACTGCTAAGTTTATACATACTTGGTAATTCTAATTGGCCTTATTTCCTGAGGTTACTGTTTGTCTACTTTCCACCTAATGAAATATAAACTATATTGGATATTCCCAAATATAGTTACTAGATATTTTGTTTAGGTAAAATCAAGTGGAGTCACGTCAGTATCAACTACTATAACATATCCTTGATTTGGCTTAAAAATATATTATTCGTTATATTCCTTACGTAAGTAAGACAGTTATATAATTAATTAAATAGATAAACCTAGCAATACGTAGGACAGGAGCAACTCTCATCGTATTAATTATTCTTATGTAGTTAGAGAAAAAGCTTATGCATGTAGTACGAATAAGTATTAAGTGAATAAACTATCACCATTGTCACTTTCCTCGTAGGAACCTATTTTAATCATGAAAAAATCACTCTGTGACTTTTTTTAGATATTCACATCTTTCGGTCCCTAGTCTGTTCCCGAGATAGGTACAAAACTACTTACTCGATTGACTTCAAATTTTGATCAAAAACTAATAATGATATGAAGAAAAAATGTTAACATTGTGGGAAAATTTAATATGGCGCCTAGCAAAATAATATATTTTTTTTTAAACTACTTACCCAGTTTACCTCAAATTGTGCATAAAAATCATGCAATGTAACATAGGTAGAAATTGGTAAAACCTTTATACAAATCTAATATGTTGAACCAAAATGGTGGTCTATTAAAATGTTTGAAAAAAAAAACAATATAAAAAAGCTAAACTTCCATTACTCCGAATTCTATCGTTACTAATATTTCCATTTACCAGAAATAGAGAAATATTATCCTATTTAGTTTCGTATTAAGTCATTTAGTAGTTATATATAAATTGTGTTATATTTCACTTTTCTATGCAAAAGGAAGAGTTCATTATAAGAAAACTGCAGTGGGTAAGTTGGCAAAAGCATTCTGGAAAGGGATAGAACAGAAACTTCCTTTCTGTATCCTTTGTTTTGTCTACAAAAGTGAAAAAAATAGATTATGAGTTACTAAATAACTGTAAGCCGAATTAATATTCTTAATAAATCGAAATATTTATAAAGAGGGAGGTTTTAATTAAAATAAAATCAACGATTTTTTAGTCCGCGTTGATAAAAACGAACCATGAACAAAATAAAACGAACCTACCAGTGCATACTTTAGGATTTTCGGTGAAAAAAAACATACGCTAAAGCAAGAACATGACCATACTCTTACCACTTTGGTTTTGGTGACAATAATGGTATTTGTGTTTCGCTTACATAATTCCATTTGTGTAACGGCCTTAACAGGAAACGTAATTAATTTCTTCTCATAGCCAGATGGGACATTTCAAACTTTGTTATAAGTCTGATGAAGGGCCCAAGGATGTAGCAGAAATCTAATGTCTCGGAAAGATTTTTTGAGGTAGGGCAATTGTTTTATTAGCCAACTAAATATTGCATACAAGTAAAGAAAATAGGAACAACATAAAATTATTTTATATTTAAAATAATTTTTTAAATAATGTAACTTACGTTAATTATTTCGAAATAAAACTTATAATTCTAGAAAAAAAACTGGATTCACAAATTGCAGTCTTGCAAGCAAACCCCGCACATAACGCTAAAAGTTATTAGGTGCCACATTGGCGGTATCGAGTGCTGCAACTTCGAGCCTCATTATTGGGATCTCGAAAACTATACAAGATACGCAGTACGTTAAATTAGGACAATTTTAGAGTCAATATTATTCCGCCTAGAAATTTTAAAACTTCGCAACCTTTCCCAAGATATCCGAAAAAAAATGGGAAACTTGTTACTATGTTATTTGTGGAAAATTTGAGAAACAAAATACATTTTCTAGAAACACCATTTCATAGGATTGTAGTAGTGCGTGCTCTGTTATTGAAAATACCTTTTTTCATGTATATGAGATCAAGTTTTCAAAATGCGCGCTAGGAATTAGTTGAAATTTCGTTATTTCCATGGTCCCTCCACTGCTTCAGCTCTGACAGCACGGGGGCTCCGGAACAAAAATTGTGAAAGCGCACAGTAGACACAATCATAGTATTTCCACCCCACCGTCCTCGGGAGAAAGTTCTCTGAGGTTAGACATTTTTCGCGCACGTGGGCTACATCATTATTTAGGTCTGTTTTGCGCTAACTGGTCAGTGAGGTGCCTCATCTGCCAACATAAGCTGCGAATGCAAATGTCAACTCTCACCTGTCAAAAACGTAATTTTTGGGCCAGGTCCTGTGCAGAATGGCATTGTAAGCAATAAAAAGTTTGACGCCGTTCGGGTGAGTGACAAAGGAGATTTAGTTTTCTCTATTAGGACCTTAATAAAGTAACGCAGCAGGTCATGCTTTAGTGAGCGGTGGGTCTTACCTCCCTCAACGGCCAAAAAAAAATATTTGCGAAAACGTGTAAAACTACAATGCTGAAAAAAAACGAAATTAAATAAGATATATCAAGCAACAATATCCAGCAACTTTCATTTCAATCGGTTAAGCTGTTAGGACCCAACACCCTAAAACTATAATATTATGAGCTGTAAAAAAAACATCTCAGTAATTTGATAGATGATAATAGGTGGTTTTTATTACAGAGTCGATTCTTTTAATCAATTATTCGAGCACAAACAGTAAAAATATAGGTATATAAATAAGATTAGATAATATGTTAGTGACATGTGAGTACAACAGACAACTACTATAGTACTACTACTAAACTACATTACTAACTGATTAAAAAAAAACATAAAATTATCATTATTATAAGTTTTTAATCTAAAAACCAACTACCTATGCACATTTCATAATTCAACTTAGGTCTCTATAACTCAAAATCCTCAAAACGTAAAGTAAACTTTTTACAGTTATTTTTTTAACGAAAAATATGTCAGGTACAAAAAAACTAAAAATGACACTGTAAATAGGTAACACAAAATGAATATTAAATTATGCAAAACTATAAAACTATAGATAAAATTGATATAAATATACTATCGATTATTTGTTAATTTAAAATATTTAAAAACTAGAATAACAGAAGCAATAAAAATACATAATGTTAGGTACAAGTTATTTATTTAGAATGCGGTATATTACATTGTTATCCTTAGTTTCTAAGCAGGACTTCTAATTAATATTTTAAAACAAATAAGTTCCCAAAAAATTAATACCATAGCTTTCTAAATTGAAATTTGCAGTTGGAAAAAAATTAAGTTCAAGATTTTAAAGCAGAGCAGGATTAAAGTACAAATAGTATTTACAATATACAACTATTATAAAAGGAAATATACTAGGTTTCAATTTGATTGCTAAACAGGGAAATTATATTTTTTAATGCTTGGACATAAATACACTTTCAATAATTTCAAGACAGCCCCGATATTTGGCTACAATTCCTGAAATATTCAATTTTTGTTTAATACGAAAAAAGAATTTTTAAGTTCTCATTATTTAAGAAAATTTTTGATGTTTTTAATTTTGAATGTGTTTATCTTAAATTATATATATATATTTTTTTTCTTTCTTTAAAAACGATTCTTTATATTTTTTTATTAACATATTAATCTTTAAGTGTAAAATGGATAAGAAACTTAAAGGTTTTATTGTTCAAAAAGACACAATCGCGCTCTGTGAAATAATACATTACCTACCCGATTTGAAGTGGAATATAAAACTATAGCATTAGTAAACAATTCGAGAACCTTTGCACAAATATCCTTGATAAAAGTATGGCTGATCTTTATAGTTCACGGAAATTCTTCGTTGTCAAATGTAGAAAAAAGTACCAATCTGCTTAATTATGTTAAAGGTCCATCCCTTTATATCGTACAGTCTAATACATTAATGGACGCAAATTATATTAAAGCTTATGATGTTTTAATAAGTTTTGTCACTAACTGGTGGTAGATAGAAAAAGATAAAAACTCTTTAATGAATATAATTTTGAGGAATTGCGTAATTTCCTCGACATTTTCAAGACATGCATCCTCAAATGCGATTTTAAACTGCGCTACAATATGTATTCTAAACGCCATCATTTTTGGTGATTCTCGATCATAATACATTGAAATACAATATTCTACATTAATAACAATAATAATGATTCCTTTTAATAGTAATACCAATTTGATTTTACTAGCTACTGCTCAAATATATATGCTTGATTCTTATGGCAATTATCAACTCATACCAGTGTTATTAGACAGTGCTTGTCGAGCTAACCTTATTACTAGTAAGTGTTGTAATAAATTGGGTCGGTCTCGTAGTACATTTTCAGTGTCTATAAAAGGATTGGGAAAATTACTTCCAAGGTTACTCAAAAAGTATCTTGTAGTTTAAAACCTAGAAATAAGTTAGTTCCATTAATCATTTTAGACTTTGCTGTCTTTCCTCAAATTTGTAATAATATTTTCACGTTTAGACTTAGCTGATAAAAAGTTTGTCTCCTCCCCTATCGATATGCTTCTTGGATGTGACATTTGATTTCACATCACAAATATAATTCCCCAGATAGGTCCATGACTATAAATATAATTTTTGGGTGGATTATAATGGGCAAAGTGCCTTTAATCACCCAGAATATACCCTCAATTTCGATAAATTCATTTTGTATATCCGTTAATTTTTCCTTGGAAGACTACGTTAAGCGTTTCTGGGAATTGGAACAAGTTTCCTCCGTAGTTTTGTATTCTTCGACTGAAATAGCAGCCGAAAAATTATTTATAGAACCCCAAAAATGAATGGAAACTGGCAGATATATTGCTTCTCTTTCATTTTTGAAAATTCTAAAAATACTGCTTTCCGGCGATTTTATTCGCTCGAACGACTCCGACGTCTTGCGAGTAACCTTAATGTCTGTGATTATTTTGATTGTGTCCACATGATATTCATCAAACCTTCCTAGTTCTGCTACTAAATTATGTGTAGTCTTCGATGGGTCTGCTATAGCTTCAATATAGCTCTTAATGATTTTCTATTAATTGTACAAAAATTACAAAAAAACAGTTTTTCTCTTCTTTTACGATTTCGCGTTTATACCGTAGTATTTACTGCCGACATTAAACAAATGTATGTGTAGATTTGGATTGCTAAAGATCACAAGAATTTCCAAAGGATTGTTTGGAGATTTTCTAAATCCTATCCTATCCAGGACTATAGTCTAAACATTGTGATGTATAGAATTACTTCACCCCCTTTTTTTGTCTATCGGGACCCTTATTCAGTTAGTTAACTATTACGAATTGACCTATCCAATAGCTACCCAAGTCATTAAAGATCCAAGCTAGGTGGATGTCATTTTTTTTGGCACTGACTGTTAAGTCTAATATTCAGTTGCAGAAACAGTTGATTCAACTTTTGTAACTAAGTATGTTTAGGCTAGCAATAATCTTTCTCTCGCATATAATAATTCTTCATTACAAGTGGATTCTATATCGTTTGAAAAAGACACTGAATCCACTATAAAAATATTAGGTTTGCAATGGAATTCTTCTACCAGGTTATTCTTCTTTCTGTTGGATTCTGCAGTAATGACATAAAAATAAAGCATTTTTTATCTGCTCAAAAACTGAAGTAGCTTCCTTAAAAAGTATCTCTATAGCTCGATTAGAACTTTGTTCCGCGCTATTATTGGCTAATCTCATAAATACAGTATGACTCTAATAGAATTTTCTTCAAAAATTCATGCATGGACGGATTCAGTGGTTGCTATATCGTGGATACAGTCTTCCACTCAGAGGTGGTCCACTTCTGTTAGCAGTGGAATTTTCTCAAATTCAAGGAAAGTTATTCTCTACCTGCTGGGCTCATGTACCTTCTGGATATTGTGTAACACGTGGAGTTCTAGCTCACGATCTAACGAAGGAAGAAAAATGATGGGCGGGGCCATCTTTTCTATAAAAAAATGAAAACCCATTGCCTTGTTCTGATATCTCTGAGTATCATTCATTTCAATCAGTGTTTAATAATATATTTGATCAATTATTAGATAATTTTTCTTCTTTTATAACTATCTGTTGTTTGGTTTACCTTAATCGTTTTATTCACAATACCAAAAATCCCCACATTAGACTCAGTGGCTTTATTAATTTTTCTGAATTGAATAGGGTAATAATTTTATTTGTTAAATATGTTCAGTCTATTTCATCCCCTAAAGAAATATTTGAACTTTCAAAGTCGAGGCAGAGTGTTATGTATAACATAATTTGAAACTTAAATCCTTTCATTGATATAGATGGACTTCTTAGAATGGGCGGAAGTTTAGTAAATTAGGGGACATAAATTGTCCCGTTGAATTATTGAATACTGCAGACATTTAAAGCCTATATTTGCCTTTTCGATGCTTTTTAGTTGAAAAAAGGCGATTTGTTTCCCGACGGGGATTAATTACCGACATATTTAGCAATTGCGGTACTAACTTTCAGGGCGCTGCAAAATAATATTTTTTTAATATTATGCGATCTGCATCTAAAAAAGAAGGAATGATTTGGGATTTTAGTCCTACTGCCGAAATTTCGGTGGATTTTGGGAAGTTTTATTAAAATTTTTTTTTAAACATTTTGTCTGGGGTTTTAATCCTATTGCCGAAATTTCGGTGGAATTTAGGAAGACGGAATAAAATCATTTAGAAAACATTTTGTCCGGGTAATTGGTACTCAAATTCTCACTTATGAAGAATTTTATACTGTACTTGTTTCTATTGAAGTCGTTTCGAACGTAGGTCCGTTGTATCCATTGAGTTCGGATCCAATTGATTTAAATGTTTTAAAGCGAAGTTATGTTTTGACTCTCTCTCCAAAAAATATTTCACACTGACTTGACCGAAATTAAAATTGGGTAGCTTTCGCGTTGGCAACTTATCCAGGAAATTTATCAGAATTTTTGGAAGTGCTGACAATACGATTAAGTTCACATTCTTACTCAAAGAGTAAGTGATATGGTCTTACTACTTCTATCAAGTTATATAATTTAGTTCGCTTAAAAGATCAAATTTCATACCATCACTTCTAGTTTTGTACATATTTTTACTTGTTCTCCAGAAACATTTTTATTAAAAAAGCCTGAAATAGCAACATTTCTAATCTCCACAGATTTTAAGAGAGTGAATGACGTATGATATATTAAGAGCTAGTTGCACAAAACTTAATTGCTGTTTAGAATATTTAACCGAGCTTTCGAATTTGACAAGCTGCTTATAGAAATCTAGGAACTCTGTTAAACATTCTAAACTTTAATTGAGCTCTCTGCAAACGGCCGTAAATCTTTTAGAAAGTTTGATTAAAATCGTAGGGGACTCTTTTGTTGCTTTAGAGTTCTTATTTAACGCCTAATAAAATAAAATATATATTATATACAAATATTTACCCATGCGTCATCGAAGAAAATTTCAAAAACGAGCTTTTTAAACATAATATTTCTTTATCGATTAGCATTCCATAAAAAGAAAAAGATGAAATATGAAATATTATCTTCCGAATATGAATACAATCAGGAAATATGTCAAAATATTATATTACCAAAACGAACCTGCTAGACAAAGACATCAACATAGACAGGACTTTTACGTCAAAGCCTTAGACGTTAACGATTTGTTTAGATGTCATTATTATTGTCATTTTTTATTGTTCGTATTTGTGTTTTTATAAAGTTTGTTGCCGTTTAATGAGTCAGTTTATTTATTAACACTGTTCTTAAACCATATGTTATACTAAACGTTTTTATTATTTTTCTTGGGTTTGGGTTTGATTAATTAAACTTATTCTCTGCAACTAGCTCTGCGTTTCTCTTCTTGTTTGAACCTTTTTCCACAGTTTTTTATTGCCAAGTCTACATTTACTTTTTTAAAGTGTCGACGTTTCACTACTTTATTGTTACATCCTCAGGACTCATACATTCTCTATCCTGCATGAAATCCAAATTATCAGTCGTTACCTGCTAGGTTGGTCCGCAGATATTTTCCAGGTGTTAAATTTCTAAATGGTTTTCGTCAAAGATCTTCTAATTTTTATATTAGAGTAATGTATTATCTGGGGTTAGGATCCAGTAAAAAAAGAACAAAGGCCTTTTTTTAAATTGTCGACGTTTCCCAATTTTATTGCTGCATCCCCAGGAAGCATATATAGATTTCATATCCTGCATGAAACCCATATTATCATCCTTTACCTACTCCGTTGGTTCGCAGATATTTCCCAGATATTAAGTTTCTAAATTGTTTTCGTTAACGATCTTCTTGTTGTTATGTTATAGTCGTGTTTTATTTGGCGTTAGGAAATATCTGCGGAGTAGGTAAAGACTGATAGGTAATATGGGTTTCAATTTCAGATGGCGAAACAAAATGGCGGCCAAATAAAATATTTAAAAAGTCAACGTGAAAAAATCTTGTTCAATTGAATTTAGGTTTGGGAGAAAAGTTTAATGTGAAAATGGGATAAACTGGTACGAACTCAACATGACGTATCAAAATAGCGTTATGTGTCAATGTAAAAACTACTTATTGAATTTCTTTGAAATTATGCTTAAAGTCAAATGTGGCATAGGTATAAAGAAAATGGTAAAATTTTGAGTAGGTATCCAATATGGTGGAACAAAATGGAGCCCAATCAAAATGAAAAGACAATATATGTAACACAGATATACTGGGACTATATACTGAACTAAATTGGCTAACACTTTATTATTTCTAACAAATGGAAAAAATCCATAACGGCAAAAGGTCCGGGTAAAGAAAATTTTCCGATTTTATATATATATATATATATATATATATATATTATTTATATATATATATATATATATATATATATATATATATATATATATATATATATATATATATATATATATATATATATATATATATATATATATATATATATATATATATATATATATATATATATATATATATATATATATATATATATATATATATATATATATATATATATATATATATATATATATATATATATATATATATATATATATATATATATATATATATATATATATATATATATATATATATATATATAATATATATATATATATATATATATATATATATATATATATATATATGTGTAAAAGTGAAAACCAACTAAAATTTGCATTCGCACACTTTTATTCAAGATTTCTTGGCCGGAAAAGGATATATGTAGGAAAGCAAAAATATTTACTTTTTGCAGGTAAACGAGAAGTGATTGCTTTTGATTATGTCACAGAATATCCTCCTGCGATCGATTTCGATTATCAATGTGACACAATCAAAAACGAAAACGTCTATGATTGTGGAAAAGTTCTACGAGTTAAGCATAACACTTGGCGTCATCTATTTGTGTCCGGAGAGTTCCGGCTGCAACTCATAGGATTTAGTTGAAACCATGTAATATGCGTGGGTAAACCTGAAAATAAATTTACTGCAATTACCTGCAAAAATTAAATATTTCTGCTTTCTGTATGTATATACATATATATATATGTTGATTTTTAGTCCTTCACGGATGGAAAAATACAATGTGTTTTCATTCCGGGTGTACATCCGTTCACTACTGTCGTTCTGAAAAAGAACAGTTTTGCTGACGTTTCGCCAAAATCACATTTGGCATTTTTGAAGCTATCTTTCTCGCGTCCGAATAGAGACTGAGGTGTTGGTGACTGCGACGCTTCCTTTTATACTCCCACTCGGGGCCGAAGGTTATATCTGCGCAGGCGTTGGTCGTTATTTATGTTTTCGGGATGGTGCTGTTATTGTTGCGCTAATTGCGCTTGAGTTTTTGCGATTTTGGATTTGTCGATTATTGTCTTCCATACTGTTGGTAGTTTTAATGATTCGTCCCTTTTATTCAAATCACCTTGTTTTTCAATTTCTATGGCTTCTCGGATTATTCTGGTTTTATAATGTTCTATATTGGCAATCTCCCTACACCCATCGAAATTTATTTTATGACCGGTTTCCTGGTGATGTAGGAATAAAGCTGAGGTTGTTTGTTTATTTCTGATGCTGAGTTTATGCTCTTCCACTCTTGCTGATATTCGCCTGTTAGTACAACTTTTCACAGTCCTGGCACGGAATACTGTATACTCCGTGGTATACTTGGAAACCCAAAAGATAAAATCAATCTGGAAAACCACGGAGTATACAGTATTCCGTGTGTGTGTGTGTGTGTGTGTGTGTGTGTGTGTGTGTGTGTGTGTGTGTGTGTGTGTGTGTGTGTGTGTGTGTGTGTGTGTGTGTGTGTGTGTGTGTGTATGTGTGTGTGTGTGTGTGTGTGTGTGTGTGTGTGTGTGTGCGTATGTGTGTGTGTGTGTGTGTCCTTAGAGAGACTCTTTATTCTGACGCGAGAGGGAAAGCTTGAAAATGCCAAATATGATTTTTGTGAAACGTCAGCAAAACTGTTTTTTTCAGAACGACAGTAATGAACGGAAGTACACCCGGACAAAAAAAGACATATATATATTTTTTTGTTTTTTTTTTTAGGTGCTGATAAAATTGATCACGCAGAAGATCCGAAGTATTTATTTAAAAAGGTTGATGACAGCTACTCAAATGAAGATTTATCTAAATTTCCAGAAAACGACATAGTTACTCATAACAGGTTAATACAATTATGGAGTAATTTTGTCAAATTTTTGTAAGTAAATACTGAAATTATTATTTTTTGTTATCTTTCATCATTTTCTATATTAAATGACAATTTTGTAAAAACTAAAAGAAAAAAAAACGAGAATAGATTTTGTACATGAACGAGTCCTGTTTCTTTATTTCAAGTATAAAAACAATCATTTTTGCAGTCTGTGTTTCATCCCTATCTTTTTCCTTTGAACTCTCTATCCTATGTGAACTACAACTAATTTAGATACACATATTGCTTTTTAATTCTTCTTAATTTGTTGGTTTTTAATTTGATTTTTTATATATTGACTGGTTTGACCGATATAAACACTGATGCAGTCCTGACAAGGAATTTCATAAACTATGTAACTTTTTAAATTTTTGAATTTATTTGACTGAAACTCTGTTTTTCTTTTTTATTAGTTGATATCCTTTATGTGCTACGGCAATACTATGTGGTTTGAATTTTTTTTTTTTAATTTTTCGGATAGATCCTTAACATATGACAAAGGAAGATAATAAAGCTATCAATTCCAGTCAATTAATATAAAAAACCAAAAAATAAAAAAACACACGTAGTTTATGAAATTCCTTATCAGGACTGAAACAATGTGTTTATCGGTCAAACCAGGTCAATATCTAAAAACCGAATTAACAACCACAAATATGACAAACAAATAAGACCGGCAGTTTCTGGAAATGACTCAAATTAAAAATCATCCAAATGCGATAATTTCAAAAACATCTTAAAATAAAAACATTTTAAAGAAAATCCAATTTCATTTAGCAGTTACCTTATACCTATACTAAATTAAAAAAATATATAGAAGTAACCACCCAAATCGATATCAATTTACATAGCCGCTTTCTATATCTGTATATCTGTAAAAGTTATTTGACTGAAAAACGTTTATTTTTATTATTGTAAATTTGGTAAAAATTAAGGGTCTTCTTAAAAAATAGGTGCTAGTTAAAAGTAATAGACTAATGGCCGGTTGCAGAAAGCTCAATTAAAGTTTAGAATGTTTAACGGAATGTCAAATTTGACAGCGAGTTCCTAGATTTCTATAAGTAGCGTGTCAAATCCGAAAGCTCGGTTAAATATTCTAAACAGCAATTAAGTTTTGTGCAACCGGCTATAAGGGTGTTCAGATGTGCAACAATTTTGGTTCGATATGTTTTTGTTTTTTGTACTTTTTAAACTTAAAAATGTCGACGGAAGACCGCGTTCTGTTAAGATATGGTTAGAGTGTTGTTGAAGGTCATTAAAAGGGAGTTTGATGTCGTCACAGAAGGCATATCCAGTCTCTGGGTTACCTGTGAACTCCGAGAAAGAAGTATTAATATTTTCAACACAATTAATACAACAACACAACTATAATTTATTTAAATCTTTGGTTACATTTTTCAACAAGGGTCCACAATTGATCTTTTTTAATTTATTGTTTTTTTTTTATTGTCTTTGTTTCAATATTTCGTTATAAAAAAGGATAAATCCGTTCAGAAGCTTATCCAATTAAATTTTTTTTGATAATTATTTGCAAAATTTGGCTAACTACAATTTCGAGTAGCAATCAGCTATTTTGTCCTTGGTTAAAAATATTATAAGTCCAAAACTTTATTTTTGAAAGAAATACGAACTTCTAGGCTAAGTTTTGAAAAAAAATTGTTAACGGTACGGGTATCAAAATAATTTTACCAGGTTACAACTTAAAACAAAATCATTAAACAATTTATAAATAAAAGTTTTTTCCAATAAAAAATATCAAGAGTTAAATGAAATTTTCTACCACAACGTTCCACGCGCCTCGAAAATGTTAGTTCGCGAAATAATTAAAATTATAGTAGTTACAAATACTACAAATACACGCACATTCAGTTCCCTGCACCTGTTAACTTTAATTTCTACCTTATAAGTATAACATGCCCTAATTGGGAAAACACTCAGTACATATGTTTAATTTTTCACAGTTTCATATGTTAAATATATTTAGAAACCGTCCAGTAAAGGAAAGAAACACCAAGGTCACAATTCGGTTTATCAAAAACAAAAAGTTCGACACAACTATGGTAGAACTGAAAAATTTTAAAAGTTGTTATCAATAGTTAAAGCAATTTACTATTAGCTCGAAGCAAATTGTTTGAAATTCCAAGGAACAATCCCTTGATTTGTTAGAAAGTGAAATTTCAAAAATATAGTTCACAGTTAAAAAAAATGATTTCCTGAGTTGATTTAAAAATTAGTTCAAGTTAAAAATGTTTAGCAAGTATTATTTATGAAAAGCAAAATTATTTATAAGCAGAGCAATAAATTAAAGGGTCATTAACTTGGAAAGCCTTTATCAGACAACACTATGTTCACCGATAAAAAATTTGATCAAATTACTTTTTAGAAAATTTACAGTTAAAACATTATACATTTAAGGTTAACAATGTAACAAATGGAAAATTGGGAAAATTATAAACTCTTTAAGGTAATGAAACTCAAGGAAATACTATAACACTTCATTATAATCAGACTGTAGAAAAAAATCCACAATATAGTTAACATATTCAACACTTATTTTAGGGAAGCTACTTTGGAAGTTGTAAGGAAAATTCTGGTTAATATGGAACACCGTTTTACTTTTTAGTCATACGCGTCTTTGATACCAAATTTAATTGCAAAACATATAAATGATGCTGCCTGCATACAATTTTTATTCTTTTTAATTCTTCCGATATCGAATTTTTGTGGATACCGATTTTACCGAATGACATTTTTATGATAAGCAATTTCTTTGCAGACCATTTCAATTGATACCACAAAAAAGTAGTTGTTTATCCTTTTTTAACACGTATACAGCCTACTTAAAATTTCTATATACATGCGTCTTTCCTTAGTTATTGCATTTCAACAAATCGATGTTAATAAAAATTGGTATGAAATAAATTCTATATACAAAAATCAGTTTAAATATTTAATAAATTGACTCTTATTAAAATGTAATCGCTTCAAACGGGATCGCATTAAATTAATATTAATACCGAAAACATTAGAATGCAATAACGACTTTGTGGAGATTAATTTATTTCAACCGTATGAAGGCAAATCTGATTTAAGAACTCATGTAATAAAAAAAATTAATTTATTTTTATCGCATATCAAAAAAAATTAAAGCATCTCTTACGATATCATTTCTTTTTAATGTCAATTCCATTAACGCCCTAAAAATGTAAATAGAATAATGCTCATTATTTTGATTTTGATTTTCGTTTATATGTAATTTATACTACATCAAACGGATATAACACGGGCCCTTTACCATTGAAATTAAAATACTTAAATATACATTTGAATAAATAAATAAAAGTTAATACGAGATTTAATTGTATAAGAGTTGTGGAATTTAAATGATTAGCGGGTATAAGGTAACTGATTTTATTTAATATGCATTGTTTTGATTTCGAATTTTTATTAATGTCGATTCTTCTGAATATCAATTTTCATTGAATGCAGCCACCTTGTTTCAATTTTAATTATCGGACGTGGAGCGATCTAGTGCAAACTAAGAACAACAAGAGCAGAAATCTGTAATTTTTTAAATACCCGAGTTTCTGGCTAGGCATGCGTTCGAAGATTTAAAAGTGCATCTAAAATTAAGACTGTGTTGTGCATGACGTTATGACGAGTCGGATGCGAATAATGAAAAACATATTCGTAGGTAATCAATGACAGTTAAAACGTGTTTAATTATTGTTCGATTGGGAATACTTAGTTATTAAATCATTGCGGAATATGATATACACCCCTATATTTAAAATGTGACCACGTACAAAATACAGATCATAATAAACATCATAAACCAGAATAAAGAAAACAAGGTTTTGAATTTCCCAGCTATAATTCACAGATTACCACACAATGTAATTTGTAATGGCAAATTACAAATTGAAAAGAGTATATTTCGACGAAATGTAAAAATAGGTACCAGCGTATAATAATTAAGTAAAGTCTTATCACTTTCGCAGAATTCAATGACTTTCAATAATAATTATAATACACATAATAATATGGACTAAAAATAACAAAAATAATTAGAAAATGGCACCAGATTTCGCAAAATAGAGATCATTTGTCCCAGATTTCTCATAATAGAGGATATTTGTCGTATTTATGGAAATAGTAAGAGTACCAGAGTACATGGACCCGAAAAAGAGAACATTCCTCTTAAAAAGAGTAATGTGGTCACCCTATTTAAAGCAAACTGTAGTAAGGTTGTATAGGTATATCACTAAATCTTTATTTACAATATTTATTTGATAATTAGGATACTATTTTCATGTTTGTCTCCCTTGTTTAATATGTGAGTAATTATTATAATTTATAGGTATGTGCACTTCACTTTCAAAGCTGCGTGTCGATCAAGAGACGGTTTTTCAAAAATGAACACATCAGTGGTGTATTTAGAATGCCGTCTTAGAGGGGGAGGCAAACATTTGATAACTAAAAAAAAGTTCTAGGTTCTTGTTGGAACAACATAAGCATGAAGACTAAAAAAAAACAAAGTTCTCAATGTTTGTGAGGTAGAAGTCCCGAAATGCTTTATATAATGTAATTTTTGCTTGGGTTATTAGCTCGGGGGAAAAGGGGGTGCAGGGTGCATTTGTCTCCTGCACGTACTCAAACCGAAACTGTCGTATGTTGGAATGCAGAACATGTTATATTGAAGAATACCCCAAAACAAAAACATTGCATTCATGCCCTATTATCTTGGTAATTTTGTTCACAAGGTCTCTTTACACACAGCTTTGTAGGTTACACAAATTTAACCTACAAAGTTGATTTTTTTTTTCTATTTTTAGTTTTTACATTCTGGTACTCACGCACATATTATGAAATCAAGGGCTTTTAAAAAACGCAGGTGTATCTAAAAAAAAAATTAGTTGATCTGACCGCGAAAAAGAAACGTCGGATTTCAAATCTATGTGCACCATCTTGTTGATAATGGAAAGTAGCTATAAAGATATAAAATTTATTTTGTGATATGTCTTCAAATGCAGCCTGAAAAAAATAAAATATGTATAGCTGATTTTTCGGTATTTTACGTACCTATATCCTCGGAGGTAGTCATAATTGTCTAACTTTGTCAACTACTTATTATTCGATGTTAAATTGCGCAACTTTGCTCTATTTTAACCGACATTGTATCGAATTTGTAACACCCTGTATATGTTTGCGTGTTTTCATTCGTTGGGACCATTCCGGTATACTACCTCAATGGTTGAGATATTCCAAGTACAACCATATGTAATTCTCACATTGAATGCTATTTTTTAACTAATTTTTATTTCTCAATCTAGAGTGCTGTGATTTGGCAAAAACTATTAACTTACCTCCAAGAACCCTGAGAAAAATAAAATTATCTGTCTATTCACTAAACCTCTGTTACGCCCATTTAAATATTAAACGATTTTTTCTAAAAAATCTTTTTTTTAATGTCGCTCTTCAGGTTAGCCTTTGCGAGTAATATATAATGATACCCCCCACAACAATATGCAGTATTTTAAAAAATCGGCAATAATATGCATTTAAGTCTAAGCAATTTCTAGTCACCCTGATATACGAAGGTTCTGGTTTGACACGTCATGGTTGAAGTTACAATATTATAGTAAATCAAAATAACAAACAAATATGGGGCGTCCCATTTAAAAAACAAAAGTTAATAGCAGAAATTCGGAACTAAAAGAAGATACGGCAACACTGTTACAGTAAGATATATCATAAAACAAAATAGATAATAACTCAAAGTGGAGGTGCTACAGATAGAACGTTTAAACACGCATTTCAGATTTCAAAACATAAAAATAGCTTTCTGGATAAAAAATCAGATTCAGCTTTTGCTGGAAGAACATTCATTGCTTTATTATACACCTACCAATAAAATAAAGGTTGTGTTGTTTGATTGAAATTGTTATATCATTGTACAAACGGGGGCTTAACAATAATGGTTGTATACATATATATATATATATATATATATATATATATATATATATATATACTATCACTAACCGAGAAAATAAGTGTTACTTCACAGATTGTTTTGTAATCTGTGACAATATAGCTTGTACAAATTTATTTAAAACTAAAATCTCGAAGTGTTGAAAGTAGTTTGCCGAATCATCGACGTCGCACGTCATGCGAATACTATTTTTTGCCTTCGCCCTCCCACTTCATATACTAACGGCCCGCCACTGACTCAGGCCCCCGCCGTCGCGTCGGCAGTGGCCCCAGCACAGAGCTTGCGCGTTTTGTTTTTGCGGGGATTTAATGATTGAAAAGGCCACAACGCGTAAGGCTCAAATATGTGGTGGGGGCCCCGAGAGACATCAGCGAGCGAAATACAAAACTGAGGATCTTTTCTTTTTTTTGTCATCATGTAAATTTTGAGTTGCTGCCGAAGTGCCCCCAAATACGTAAAACCCATTGACCGTTTTTTGTAATCGCAAAACTTTGCCTCGCCCAGATGAGCCCCAACCATCGTAAGTAGTTAATTCGGCCTTGTTGCTTCTAGAAAAGCAGCCTCTATAACGCAACATGCGAGTCGCCTTTTAATACTCGTTGTTTATAAAATTATGATTAACACCACGATACACTTACAACGGTATGCCCACGCTGGTCTCTTCAGCATTCAGCAATAAAATAAAATTGAAGTTTACAAATATCAGATTATCTAAAGTGCTCATCGTGAGGATTCGTGATATTTATTTTGATTAAAATAATTAATTAATTTAAAATAAAAGTTAAGAATGCTGCAAGTAAAATAATTGCAGGGGAAACTTCCATTCATATTTTATAACATTTGTTACTTGAGTTGCTGCACTAGTGCCGTCTATTGACATTTTTAGTTTTTACTTTCAATTGAAAAATACAAACCAGTTTCAAAAGTGCCCTATACAAGTAGCTAAAACCATATTTTTCTATTATTATAGTAAATATATCCTAAATTACCATTTTTTAAATTTATCTTAACAGCTTGACGGTAAGCGCCAATCCACATTTTTGAAAATGTATTATTTTGGAAATTTGAAATATCTTATATCTGTCACTTTTGTTTATCGATTATAATTTCAATGTCGATTTCTACTGCCTGCAACTGCACAGGTAGGACGTAATAACCGTATTGAAAATAAAATCTTTAGATTCAAAATAATTAGTTTAATAATTTTAAAAACATTTTATTGAAGCGTAAATTCTACAAACGTTTTCAAATGACAATGCATTACGGCCTATTTGACTCCCAAACGCTGTACATAGATGTGACGTACTTGCGCGAGAAAGACGAGTTTAAATTCGGTCCGTATCATCGTCGTTTATTGCACAAATGATATTAAAAAATCAGCAAGCAAGATTATTAGAATGCAATCCAATGTTAGCGCAATACGCAAACCAAAGAAGTCGGCTCATACTTCAGAACACAGAATACCAGACCAGAGAAGCTCCAGAATTTTACAAACCTTTTTGAGCGCGAAGACTTCTCTTTCGTATGACGACACATTCGCAAATTAATTTGAGTTATCGAACACACTCACGCAAACACATTATATTTCTTTTGGGAGGCTATAGATGGCGAAACTTCCGATAATAAAAATGCATTCGAGGTGCTTGTATTCAATCGAAATTGATATCAATGGAAATTGGTTTCAATGAAAATAGATAATCATAGAAATTGCTGTAAATGAAAATACCATTCATAAAAATTGATAATCGGCTATATTGTTTCCCACAAAATACTACAAAGGTACTCGTTAAATATTGGATAAATATTGATATCAACAAATTTGTAAGTAATAAAATTATATTATAATAAAAAAAATGCATTTTAATTATAATAATATAATGAAAATTGAATTAATTTTGTACAGACTCATCCAAATATCCTGACATACATTTTAATAGCTAAATCAAATTAATTGATTGTTAAAAATCTATATGAAGGCTTTAGCTCTAGATGTTCCAAGGATTCAGTTAAAATTACATTTTTATTATAATATTATAAAATAAATTGCCATAATGAAGTCCCATTCAATTTAAATTAATACCGGGCATATAGCAGACTAAAAAGTAAAACGGCGTTCCATAGGTTAACGCTTTCAGGGAGCTGCCCCATTTTAACAAACTGAAGGCAGCCTTTGTTTGTTTGAAATTGCTGAGTCTGAATTGATGTCAATATTTAAAAATAAAATTAAAAACAAAGGCTCTGCTGGTTTCGATGAGGTTTCAGGATATTAAAAATAAATAAAGTTATCCCAATATTTAAAATGGAGGACAAATATCAAGTAGATAATTGTCGTCCAGTGGCACTCATACACGTATTTTCCAAAATATTGGATTACTGCTTTTTGGTTCGTCTTGAATCCTTTTTAGAAAGGAATAAAATGCTATCCCCTTACCAGTTTGGGTTTAGGAGGCGACAATCTACCTTCACTGCCTTTCATAGCTTTTATCGAGGATTGATGGCACATTTGGAGTAAGGTGAATATCCTTCTGGGATCTTTTGTGATCTCAGTAGGGCATATGATTGTTTAAATCATCGGGTTCTATTGGAGAAAATGGATGCATATGGCGCGAGAGAACCAGCCTTGGAATGGTTCTCAGGCTTCTTGAGAAACAGTATGTTTCACTTTCACACGATGACGCTCGTGAGGGCCGTAAGTCTTACGTCTCGCACAGGGCGAGTGTCGACATGGGGGGTACCACAGGGGTCTGTCCTGGGACCAATTCTATTTGTGTGTTATATAAACAATATTTTTGAGGTTGTTAATGTCACTGTTTGCAGATGATTTAGCATTTATTGTATCGGCTCTTAAAAGCAGGAGTCTTGGGGACTCTTGTAGCGTTGGTCTTAACAAACTATTTGAATGGATTAGTCAGAATTCTCTATACCTAAATAATAGCAAGACGAATTATTTGCGGTTCCACACAATTCAAAATAGGCAACCACTGGATCTTGACTTACCACATAACACAACATGCAGGTCAAAATTTAAAAAAATTGGTATTCTTACTCTGATAGGTATTTTAATTTATGATTTCAGCAAGTTAGTATTTTTAGATATTAATAAACACGCAACGAATAGTGTCGTACATCCCCACTTTATTAGCCAGATAGCCTGTGGATTTTAATTAGCAGAATAAATGTAGGTAAAAACTCGCACGATATCTGTGCTTAAATGTTTTTAATAAATTGCCACAAAATGTTAGAAAATGTAAAACTTTTAGTAGATTTAAGATTGAATTGAAAGTTTTTTTGGTTAATTGCGAATTTTATAGTTTGGAAGAGTTTTATCTACATAGATGTTAAGGATACCGTGATGTTAGTATTAATGCCAAATGATGATTGATATATATCTTGTTCTTTTCCCTTTATTGTTATATTCTTGCTTCTTTGCGTCTCTCCTTTTGATGTATATGTTATATATGTAGTGCTTTTATATTGATATTTTATCTGTTGTAGGATTTCATACATTCTTGTAAACGTCTCTGGAAATAAAATTATTATTATTATTATTATTATTATTAAAAGAGATAAAAGCACCACCGGGAAATTTTAAAACACTTATAAATAGTTTGGAAAATTAACTAAGCACAGAGAGGGTCAAGAGAGACTATTAAGTAGCTTTCGAATGTGGAGATAGACTCTTGGTACATACCTGGACAGCTTATACGCGAAAATTTGAAGTACCACTTAAAACTTCTACTGTTCTTCATATTGATACCTTTGGGCTGTGTGCATACATGGTTTTTATGTTGCACGACTCGCAGGCGTAATCCACGGGCAAGCTCTTACTTTTAAGCAGGGTGCTATGTAGAATTTCAGAAGCAAGTCCCTGCGGTGAAGGAAAATTCCTTATCGATGGCTTTCGTACTATACGTGCCGGCCATGTGTTCCACACCTTTTTAAACACTGTTACTTATCATTTACATGCAAATCCATAGGAAACGTAATTTCTTGTTAAGATATTAGGTGGATTTTTCGTTCTGCGCTTGGTTGGTTGTGTGGACAACGTGTGTGTTGTGTTTTCTGACTGTTTTATTATTGCTATTTAAAGATATTTAGCATTGGTTTTTTTTTATTGGAACTAAAGGAATACGTTTGATTAGTCGGAGCGATGTTCTTGTGTGTTTAATTGTTCGAATAATACGATTTCACGACAAGTGATGTTTATAAGAAAATTGTTTAAACCTTGACACAAAATGATGCATTTGCTAGTTCTAATTGTTCTTACGTAAGTGAAAATTAAAAACTTTTCGCTACAGGGCACGCCTTTGTAATTTAATTTTTTTAGTTGTCATACAATTTCTAAAAAATGTCAAAATAGACCGAAACGTAAAATAAATATAAAAAAAAACGTCTTTCCTTTTACACTCACCTTAAAAAATGCAAGGAAAATCAAAACCGAAAAAAAAAATATTTATTTATATATATATATATATATATATATATATATATATATATATATATATATATATATATATATATATATATATATATATATATATATATATATATATATATATATATATATATATATATATTACTTTTTTTTAATTAATAATTGCATTGAAAAATTATACAAATTATTAAGCTAATATTTATACCCAGCTCAATTTTGAATGCCAGTTTATGGTTCCCTTTAGGTATTGCTCCTCCGTGGCTACGCAAATAACTGTGCTAGCAACATGTATAAGATTGAGATTAAACTGTGATAATTTTTTTTGTAGAAATCCTACTCCAGAAAGATCGGATCTACTACAAAATTTAAGTTGGCCCAAGTTTACCTCTTCTGAATTCAAATATGTCGACATTGGCAGAAACTTGGAAGTAAACAAGAATCCCAAAAGCCCTTATTATAAAGCATGGATTGAATTCTATGAAGACTGGGCAGAAAAACCGTATACAACATTTTAGAATTGATATTTTATGTTATATTTTATACGATACTCTAATAATATAATTTGATTCACGCATAGTTCTATGAAAGTGGGGTGTGTGCATAATTTTTCTGACTAGAATTGAATATGTAATACTTATCAAGAACAGTTTATGCTACCATTAAAATAAAAATACTTATCTATGCCCCTAGAGGTTAATTTACTTTAGAACGTATCAACCAATACAAAATTTAAGGCCTTAAATAAACATTGTAAATATTTTATGGTATCACAAAAAAATCTATAACAAATTATGCAACTGCCGTTGTTTCATTAGGCAGCCAATAACAGAGAAATTTCAGATCCAAAATAAGCATTATAAATCCTACCTGCTGCTATAAAAACTTTACTAAATTGAACTCTCAGGGGGTATATAGAGTAATCTATTTATGAAAATTAAAAAAAAAATGTGCCAACATTCCTCAACCAATAACAACATTTTAGACCAACAATAAACATCACATATCGTTCATGCTGACTTTAAAAGAAATATTTAATTAAGCCTGCATGGGCATTATTCGGCAAAACACGATTTAAAGTAGCGAAGCGAGGCCGAAACTTTCATCAGATGCTTATAGTTGAGTTTAGCGATCAATGCATGAATTAAGTGGAAAAAGCACAGCCTTATTTTCGGAGAAATTTCCTAGATTTAACCTAGCAGATGGTTTGTTTATTTATCACCTATTTTAAAATAGTCTCAAAGTTACGATATATATTTTGAAAATACGTCCGGGAATATATGTCAATATTTTTATTTTCGGGCTAGCCGAAGAGTCGACAAAGTCAAAATGTTCCGGTTTTCATATAGAAATGAAGACCTGTGAGAGATGGATTATTCATTCCAACTATGACTAAAAAAAATAGCTTCGCTATTATGCGCGAAACCACCGTTGTGTTCTGTTCTGCCGCCGCACACTGGTTCGCCCCTATGGACACATGTGGCCAAAACCTATATTTTATTATATCTGTCAAAAATAATGTATCATTTTCTATTTTTTAAGCATGTCTAATTATATTTTGATAATATACAAGTTTTTATTACAATTGGCAATATACAGGAGCACCCAAAAAGAATCTAACAATAAGCTAATAATATGCGACCTAAAATAGGGTATTTCCTAACATTTTTTACAAAATAAAAGGGATGAATGCTTACTTAGTTTTAAGACAATAATAAAGAATAACATTTTTTCGTCGGTCGCTCAGTTTTCAAAATACAGGGTGTTCAAAATTAGTTTAATTTTTTTTTATGTTAGAATTTTTGAACCAACTTTTTTGAAATTTGGTAATTTTATTTGTAGATAGTGATTAGAGGCCTATTTAGCCATACAAATAAAAATTGTCAATTGCATTGGCATATCCCAAAGGGTACAGTCAGGTTCAATATTGTCAAAAGCTTTCCTTTTTCAAGCACCAACTTTTATCAAGAATAAGTTGTTGCTGATAAATTGAAAATAAAAAAGATTTGCACTTGGCAATCAAATTTGGGCACACTGTACTTTACTATGGAACTTTTATGTAGGTGATTTTTGGCAAATCAATTTCTTTTGGCAAGCTCTGTATGCTGTTAAAATAAATGACTTAACTTTGAAAACACCCTGTATAGTTCCTAAGCTATCAAGTAAAAAGAAAGTTGAAGTGTAGAATAACATTGATATTAATTTAAAAGGTGTATAGAATCGCTGTACAGTTCTGTTTCATTATTTTTGATCTGCCATTTATACCTCAAGTTTGTAATTAATGGGTCAGAAGAAATAAGTAACGCATGTATTACATCTTCATTTGTTGAAACGCGAGAACACTTTCGAGAATGAGACTGCCTAAATCTTTTAAAATCCTTATTTCTAGATTCTGCTGCTTCCTCACTTAACTGGCCTATTGAAAGACTGATGGACTTTATAATTTGACCCCCGTGAATTAAAACTTTATGCAACGATGATAGCATATAATACCAATAATAATGCTGAATGAAAATGTTGGCCGTTTCATAGCAATAGTTTTCAAATTTTGTCTCATTAATATCGCATCGGCTATGAATAACTTGTAAAATAACTGCAAAACGTCTAAGTATTTCTTTGTTAAATCCAGTTATTTCTGACCTGTTCAAAATTTTTAAAAAATCGTCTTGCTGTATTGCCATCATTTGATGTGCCACTACCTTGTTTTGGCACATCAACAATTATTCCAAGTTTTTCTTTGAGCTGACATTGAATTTTTGATTTTCTGGATTTTAGAAGTTCTTTTTCATTCGATGATTTGGCCGTCCATTTCATAAATTCCAAACGGTAAGAAACATGAAGCACACATTCCATAAACCGTATTAAAGCATGAAGAGGTGACAATCCGTATTTATATGCATCTTGATTTACTTGTCGCTGTTGAATAATTTGTATACCGTTCATCTCGGAAGGTTTTGCCCCGCATATATTACAGCACGCTGAAGATGATGTGCCTGTTAGAATCTGACACACCTTTCCATCAATCATTGTTAAAAACAAATCATGCTTAACGTATACCGTTTTACCAGGAAATTCAATTTTAGTATCTGACAATTTAGATATTTGGTCATTTATGGAATTAACAAAATCAGTAACATACGATTTTGTTTCTTTAGCAAAATGAAATGAAATTGGTCGACAGTAATTTGTGGATGATGGTCGCTCATTTTTCCAAAAAAAGTTGTGGAATCTAAAACGTCATTTAGTTGGATTGGAACGAGGGATGACATAAAAACAGACTCGTCAGTTAAATTGGGATTCGAAAAATTTTGTTTGTAGATACTTTGACCAGATGAACCATCGCATTCCCATTTTGATTTTAGTACTAACCTTGATGTCTCTGGTGGTGTTGCCAGTATATTACTTTTTATATCTGGAACTAATAGCAGTCGTCTAACAGTATGGTCTAACAAAGACTGTAGTTCCACATCTACGCCACTCTCAGATATAACAGTTTTTTCTTTGGTAGGATAGCATTGCTTTTTCGCTTCTAAAATACAAGCATATCGAGGAAAAATATGATAGTTCTTAAGCAAATGTTAATATTGATATTTAGAAAGTTTTGTATCGGTTATTAACGCTAAGGCTTCTTCTTTTGTAAACAAATCCGGAATGTCATCACATGTGATTTTTTTATAATTTTTTGCACCGTTTTCCAAAATGTCACTAATTAATTGAGCTTCCTGTTTTTTACCTGATGAATTTAACACTAATACTAAAAGATGCTGTAATTCAGCGGCAGATAAGTTGGTATGTTTACTTAAAGAGGACACTTTTCTTCGTTTTGAGCGACCGGAACAGTTTTCTAGAGTCTTAATTGGCCTCCCTCCTTTTCCTTTGAACAGCGTCAATGAACCTTCCAACCACGAAGCACATTTTTTATAAAAAAAAGTTCTATTGCGACTTGCCAATTTCCATTTTTCACGAAATTGCGGCAAAAAATGGCGCCTTAAACCGTCAAACGCTAACTTTTCACTATTACCAGAAAAATGATATTTTTCTTGTAGGTAATTAAAAACAAAAGTTTCATTTCCGTTGTTTTCTATTAAAATATCGCACAATATTTTTCTTTTTACATGCATTTTTAATGTTAACTCTTCAGTTATAACTGAACTGACACCATAACAACTAAGAATGACGCGACGCGTGAAAAGTAAACAAACCATGTTTCCAAAGCCAACCTATATTAATATTACTAACTGAATAGCAGATAGTAGCAGCTAATTTGGCAATATTCCTTAAAAGGACATTGTGAGGCTTACTTTTAGCTAAAAACAATAACTTGGATCAGCTTGGATGACTCTGATTTGGCTGTATAGATAAAAATTACTGCAAAAATGCAAATCGCAAAAATGATTAGTGTTATTTATTTTTAAATTATTGATAAAAACCGATATTATTTAAGAAGAGAATATGTGAAGTATAGCCTCAGCATAAATTTGACCATTTAAAATTATTTTAAAAACGCTTAAACGGGTACTTTAATTCGTTTTTTATATTAAATTGTTGAAAGTTTTGGTCGATTTTTGTATGTAAAACGCTTATAATTAGGTGCTCTAAAGTGTATGATCTTACGTAGGACATTCTTTAAATAACACCGTTATCATTTTAAAATATATATTTTAACATATTTTAAACATATTCACTAAAATAAAGGTTTTCGATATACTGAGTTTTGGCCAAAACTTTACAAGAGAGCGAACTACTGTGCGCCGCGCAGCCACGTGCATCGCTTTCCAGTCAGAAGACATCATTTTCAGGAATCGTTTGCTATGCACATAATAAAATTCCTGGTACTAGTCGGGTCTACGCTGGAAATAGTCAGTCCAAAACTTGAGGTGTTGCACTTAGAGAAACCATCTATTAGTTTCTATAGGGATGTTATTTCTTCTATAATAATTACATAAAAGTAATGCTCATCCATGGGCGGAAAAAATAATGAATGATTATAAATGCAAACATGCTTATAACATATAAATATAAAAAAATATTTCTCTAGCCTAAATATCTATCATTTTTTTAGGAAATAAAACTTTGCCTGGTTTGACACCTAAATTTCTAGAAATAAATTGATCAGTTTAATGCCCCTGTGATATATATATATATATATATATATATATATATATATATATATATATATATATATATATATATATATATATAAGCCGGTGGCGCCCTCTAGCAGCAATATGAAAACTAACATCGAATTTAAATTCTCCGCACCCAAAAACCCCCAAATACCCAATTTTGTGCCATTATGTCCAACCGTTTAGATATAATGGAAAAAAAGGAAAAATTTAATGCAAACTTTAACACCCTGTATCTTGATAACTAAGCGCTTCACGACCTATGTTTATATGAACTTTTTGCACTAATTTGAAAAGTTCTATCAACTGTTAAAGTTATGCAACAAAAAACTGAAACATATATATATATATATATATATATATATATATATATATATATATATATATATATATATATATATATATATATATATATATATATATATATATATTATCAGCACACTAACGTTATTGAACAGAACTTTTTTACCACTCGGTATATGGCTTCAGTGATTAAACTTTCTAATTCCTCCATCTCTTCTTAATAAAAAAGGTATACTTTGTTTAAGTCTCTAGGAGTGACCGTTTTCCAGAAAATCGCACTTAAAGGTTAAGGTTACCCTGCCATTTTTTAGTCTTAGACTGCCTAGCAGAACCGTGTTAATAATAACAAAAATAGTGGGCCATGAAATTTGTTGCTATGAAACCGAAAACAAAAGTAAACTTTTGAGTAAACTTCATTCATATTTGTGTATTTTATTTGCAGAAATTTCAGTTTGCCTATTTTCTTTCTCGTTTTTTGTCTACTTTAGTACTTTACTTAGTAAAATGCCTTTCGTATTTTCTAATCAAGAGTTGGCGGATATTCATTTTATTTATGGGTTTGCAAATGGTAATTCTGCCGAAGCAGCCCACGAATACAGGCGCAGATTTCCAAATAAAAGACATCCGAATCGTTCGGTTTTCGTAAGAATTCATCGGCAAATAGTTGAACAGGGTCTAGGCAACGTTCGAGAAAATGGTATTAACGTTCGGCCACCTAGAAACTTTGAAAGACAAATTTTAGGTATGTTTGATCGAGATCCAACCACAAGTGTAAGAAGAGTTTCCATTGAATTAGGAATTTCAACCAGCTATGTTTATAGAGTTCTTAAACGTGATCGGAGGCATCCTTATCATTTGCAACCGATTCAAGGATTACTACCCGGAGATGAAGAAAGAAGAATGTTATTTTGTCAGAGAATTCTTAATCTAATTGCAAATAATAGATACTTTTTAAGAAATGTCTTATAGACCGATGAATCCTGTTTTACTCGTCGTGGAATTGTAAATTTTCATAACCAGCACGTTTGGGCACATGAAAATCCACATGCCGTTAGGCCAAGAAACTTTCAATACGAGTTTAGTGTAAACGTCTGGATAGGCATTTACAACAATAATCTTTTTGGACCTTACTTTTTGCCTCAGCGGGTAAATGCAGCGGTTTTTTTGGAATTTTTAGAAACGGAACATGGGAATATGTGGGAAGACTTTCCATTGAATTTAAGAAGAAGAGCTTGGTTCCAACTTGATGGATGTCCAGCACACTATGGGAGGCTGGTGAGAAACTGGCTAGATAATCATTATCCACAAAGATGGATTGGTCGTGGAGCACCAGTTCAGTGGCCTCCACGATCTCCAGATTTAAACCCTTTGGACTTTTTTCTATGGGGATTTTTAAAGGAAAAAGTATATGTAACTCCCGTTCAAACAAGAGACGAACTTTTGAATAGAATTAGGGATGCCTGTGGTCAGGTGAGACCATTCCTAAATAACATTTCACGCTCAGTTTTTCGGCGATGTGAACTATGTATTGAACAAAATGGTTCACATTTTGAACATCTTCTTTAAATTTTTTAAAATTCATTTTGTTTTCAATGGCTATTACATGTATTAGTTTCCTATGTTTTAATTAAAGTTTCGATTTTTTATATAAATTTTTTTTTATTTTGGGTTTACGTTTTTTTTTTAGTTCAAAGGAAATAGAAAAAGTGTGTCAGCCACATTTTTTAAATTATAAATTTTGGCTATGTGATAAAATATATTACACCATACCATTATTCCAAAAACCTAAATTACATTGAAAAAAAAGCATATCTCAAAAAAGGCCAACTTTAATGGGTCATGGAAAGAGTACATTTTTTCTACCGCAAAAGATACGTTAAAAATGTTTTAAATATTTAAAAAGCATCTATTTTTAAAATTAAAAACTTTAGAGCTCTGTGTTTTTAAAAGTATTTTAGAAAAAAAACGTATGTATAAAAATTATAAAAATTTTAATCAAAAACGTTAAATTTTTTAACAATAAAAAGTTCTCCCGGAAGCTGTTTATTTTTCAGTTTTTATCGCAAAAAACTTAATAAATTTACGCAATAAATATTAAAGATAATTTTAAAAAATAAAAATACGGCAAAACTTTATATTCAGAAAAAAAAATGTTTGAAAAGTCCTTTAATTTGTTGATTAACTCATTTAACAAAGATCATAATAATTCATAGTATTTGAACTTTCAAGTGCGATTTTCTGGAAAACGGTCACTCCTAGAGACTTAAACAAGGTATACCTTTTTTATTAAGAAGAGATGGGGGAATTGGAAAGTTTAATCACTGAAGCCATATACCGAGTGGTAAAAAAGTTCTGTTCAATAACGTTAGTGTGCTGATAAGCCGGTGGCGCCCTCTAGCAGCAATATGAAAACTAACATCGAATTTAAATTCTCCGCACCCAAAAACCCCCAAATACCCAATTTTGTGCCATTATGTCCAACCGTTTAGATATAATGGAAAAAAAGGAAAAATTTAATGCAAACTTTAACACCCTGTATCTTGATAACTAAGCGCTTCACGACCTATGTTTATAAGAACTTTTTGCACTAATTTGAAAAGTTCTATCAACTGTTAAAGTTATGCAACAAAAAACTGAAACACCCTGTATATATATATATATATATATATATATATATATATATATATATATATATATATATATATATATATATATATATATATATATATATATATATATATATATATATATATATATATATATATATATATATATATATATATATATATATATATATATATATATATATATATATATATATATATATATATATATATATATATATATATATATATATATATATATATATATATATATATATATATATATATATATATATATATATATATATATATATATATATATATATATATATATATATATATATATATATATATATATATATATATATATATATATATATATATATATATATATATATATATATATATATATATCTATTCTCACCAGCTATTTCATCATACCAGTTAGTTATGCTAACCTTGGTTCCCAGACTATCAGCTGTCACCCGCCAACGCAGTTATTCAGAAAGTCAAGCTAATCTCAATAACAAAGTATCACATATCAGTTAACGACGTAGATCATCCTATTCTCATAAACAGCAGGTGTTGTTACGACTTATTTCATCAAAAATGAAAGTGACGGGCGATATGTACTTGTTTACGAAAACAAGTCTATACCAAGAAAGCTTCATCAGCAGAACCCACGTTCTGACCCAAGTGTTCAAGAACGAAGTAAACAGTTCCCACTGAGTCAACATAACGAAACATATAAATAGTTATTTTTCTTTGTATACAGCAGTTCAGTCTAGCTCGAATTCATTTGTTAAACGTTACTCTGTAATTTTGCAAATTCGAATGTAGATATTTAAATTTGTATTTTTCAAGTAATAAAATAATTTTTTAAAAAAGTGATTTTGCAAGAAAGTGATTTAACAAACTGGCGCAGTCGGTAGGATTCTGAAAACGTCTAACAGGACACGAAGCCTTTGTGCACTCTAACTGTCGACGGAGGATCCCAATCCATTGTTCAGAAGAACCTATGAAAAACCAGAATCCATTGTTCAGAAGAACCTGTGAAAAACAAGAAAAATACAAGAAGTACTGAAAACCCAAGAAAAACAGAAAAAATCGCGACCCGACGTCACCAACTCGCAGTCAATCTACGGATTAGGAACACCTAGTGAAACTTCTGGTAGAATTTGCTGCAGAGAACACGACGAAGTCTGATGTTTCTACTAGTAACGTAAGTCTGAATCATCTCGTTTATTAATTTTCTTTTTTTTTTCAATTTTCCAAAAATATCGAAATTTTTATTCAAATTTAAGGAAACTGTTCGATTTTTCAATTTCGATAATTGGTTAACGAAAAACTGAATTCAAAACAAATTTCAAAAATCCAAAAGAATATTTTAATTTCAAATTTTGATTATACAGTTAATCAAATTTCAAGAAAAAAAAACAACTTGAATTTTGTAGATTTTGGTATTGCTTTAATTTACGTTGATTTGTGTACTACTTTATGTACTGCCAATCAACCTAAATTCTTAATTTTAAGTTCGTATTTTATATAATATTGTGTGCCTATATTATTTCAAAGGCGGGCGTGGCGCGGATGGCTGTGTGTTTGCGGTTCGGCGCCCAAGGTCCCTGGCTCGATTCCGAGCTGAGGCAGACTTTGTTAAGAATACATAATGCGCTCGTCTTCTGATGGGTTGGTGGTTGCGCGCTCCATCAGTAATACGCTAAAATCTCCTCTCAAATAGCGTCGTTCGGATTCGACGATAAACTGTAGGGCCCGTATACCTGTGTAAATTACAGCTAAGACACACAGCATAGGTATATGCGAGAGGTAGGCCGATATCCAGCAGTGGATGAAAAGGCTGTTGATGATATTATTTCATTTTGATATTGTGATATATTGAGCAACCATGACTGATAACGAAAGACTAAATGCCCCTGAGACACCCGAAATTGAACCGTATAAATTATCTGAAATATTTTCGATAATTCCTGAATACGATGATGAACAAATATTTCTCCAAACATTTCTCAATGCTTGTGATTGTGCTTACAATATGTCTACACGCGATCAAAAAGATTTATAGTATCCACATAAAAAATAAATTACGTGCAAGAGCAGCGCAGCTAATAAGCTCTCGCAATCCTATTTCTTACTTAGAAATAAAACAACTTTTAAATTCTCACTTCGGAGATACGCGAGACTTGTCTTCTTTAATACAAGACTTACAACGTATCAATTACCAAATGAGAGTCCTTTAACCTTCCTCAACCGACTTCAAGTGCTAAATGCAAAAATGCACGCTAATATACAAAAGTCTAATCTCACCCCACAACAGAAACAAGCTTAAATAACCCTGATCGAATCCATGTCCCTGACTACCCTCTTAACTGGTCTCGAACCCCGTATTGGACATATAATTCGTGCCAGTAACCCAAGAGATCTTCTTGAAGCCCAAATACGTATTCGACGTGAACTTCAATTGTCCTATTTCGAATCTCAAAAAGTATCAAAACCGAACCCACCAAAGCCATTCAATCAACCTTTGAGAAAACCAAAGTTTCAAACACAAAAATGTTTTAAATGTGGACGTATTGGTCATTCAGCAAATCAATGCCATGCCAATAACGGACAACCACGTCCCAATTTTTCCCAAAACTCAAATTTTCAGCCACCCCAGTTTGCCCCGCAAACAAATTCTTTTCAGACACACAGACCAAACATGCAACAACAAAGAAGCCCAAATACGCAAACCCCAAATATTACAAATAACCAATCAAATCAAAATAATTTCCAACGTCAACCGAATTTTAATTATTCTCGACCCACAGTAATTCAGAAAAATCCCAATTTTAAAACTCACTTAGTTAGCACCGATAACAATCAAGAAAAATATTTTAATGACTATTATCAAGACTATCAACAAGATTACCAAGATCCCTCATTCTTTTCTTATGAAGACCTCTGTACTTTATTCGAAAACGAATACGACAATTCTTACGAGAATCCAGATCCCAATTTAAACTTTAACGAACCAATCGAAGACTACCAAAATTTTCCAATCGAGGAAAATCGAAATTTTCTTTTATCCCCAAATCAAAACCATCCACCCAATCAAGCTCCTATAGAAACAGATCAAATACAAGCCCAAATCGAAACTCTCACGCTAGACGATATGAATCCCTCACTCAATTTCCCCGAACAACAATTTCTTTAAATCCCTTCCTTGCCATAAATCCCAAAAATCTTTACTATATTAAAGACACAACAAATACTTTCAAACTACTCATAGATTCTGGTGCAGGTATTTTAATTTTCAAAGAAAATACAGTAAAGAACTTTCCAAATCGTTTCCCAGAAAATGCAACAATTCAAGGCATTACCGAACAAAAACTTTTAATAACTGAATCAACTTTGATAAATTTTAACAACGGTAACCCTCACAAAGTCTATATTTACAACTTAGACATTGATTTTGACGGAATTCTAGGTCTTGACTTCCTAGAACACTACGAATGTACAATCAATTAAAGAATAAACAACTTATTACCAATTTTAAAACACTACCACTGTATAAAGTTGAGGACAATTACTCTTCAACAGAACTCGAAACATACGAGGCAAATAAAACTAAAATAACTATACAAGGTAGAACAGAACAAGTTTTTAAATTAAAATGTCATCTAATCAATACGGATGCTATTTTATCCCGAAAAGAAATAGAAAAAGTACATATCCCAAATGCCTTTGTCCATGTCAATCAAAAAGGCGAATTTTTGACAAAAATTATCAATGCGAATGCAATCCCAAAAACAATTGATTTTTCAAATATCGATCCCAGCTTAGACTTGACCATTTAAACGAAGAAGAAAAGGAATTAATCACAAATCTTTGTGTCAATTTCAAAGACATTTTCTATCTAGAAGGTGACAACCTTTCCTTCACAAGTAAAATCAAACATAAGATAGACACGAATAATACAAAGCCCATTTTTACTAAATCTTATAGATATCCCCAAATACATAAAGAAGAGGTCAAAACGCAAGTAAACGAGATGCTACAAGGTATAATTAGATCATCAATTTCTCCCTGGTCATCTCCTGTTTAGGTTGTACCGAAAAAAATCGACTCTAGTAATAAACAAAAATGGAGGATCGTAATAGATTACAGAAAATTGAACGAATCCACTGTTAATGATAAATATCCACTTCCTAATATCTCAGATTTACTTGACCAACTTGGACAATGTCAATATTTCACTACTCTTGATCTCGCTTCATCAGATAGAGATAGATCCTAAAGATATTTCAAAAACAGCGTTCTCAGTGGAAAACGGTCATTATGAATTTATACGAATGCCCTTCGGACTAAAGAATGCCCCATCTACATTCCAACGTGTAATGGACAATATTCTTTTAGGTGTCTTAAATGAACGATGTCTTGTCTATATGTACGATATTATAGTTTATTCCGCTACAATTGACGAACATATCCATCGATTACGCGAAGTTTTCAAACGACTAAGAAAAGCTAATCTTAAAATACAACCAGACAAATGCGAATTTTTACGCAAAGAAGTAGCATATCTTGGACACGTAATAACTAAAGACGGTGTTAAAATAAATCCAGCAAAAATTGAATGTATTCAAAATTTTCCCCAACCAAAAAATCCTAAGGATATAAAATCTTTCCTTGGCTTAGCAGGTTATTATCGACGATTCATTCCTAATTTTGCGAAAATTTCTAAGCCACTTACTCTTTTACTCAAAAAAGAAATAAAATTTGACTTTGATTCTGATTGCAAAGAATCTTTTGACGAACTGAAAAAATTGCTAATTTCTGACCCAATTCTTATATCCCCAAATTTTGACGAGCGATTTCTTTTGACCACAGATGCTAGTGCTTTTGCAATAGGCGCTGTGTTATCACAAGGACCTGTAGGAGAAGATTTACCAATTGGCTATGCATCTAGAACCCCATGTAAAGTCGAAACAAATTATTCAAGTATTGAACGTGAACTCCTTGCAATCGTATGGGCAGTAAAACATTTTCGCCCGTATCTTTTTGACAGAAAATTTAAACTAATCACAGACCACCGCCCTCTTACTTGACTTTTTTCAATCAAAGACCCAGGTAGTAGACTCGCACGCTGGAGACTTAAACTCGAAGAATATGAGTATGAAATAATTTACAAAGCCGGTAAGATCAATAAAAACGCAGACGCATTATCAAGAATTAAAATTAATCATTTTAATCAATGCGCAAAATTCCAATCAAAACTCTATTTTTGCGACAAATCAAGACGATGACGAAAAATCTAATAACTCAAATTTAAATTTCGATGATGAAAAAATAACCGAAGATTACGACACATTTGCTAATATGTACGAAACAAAATCTTTAATTGATTATTCAAAAATTGAAACGAACAACTTCTAAATAAATCACATAAAAACATAATAACCTTTTTTCAACAAAAGAATTTAGGAGAATTACATCATGAAATATTAGAAGATATTTTTGAAGAAAATGCAGATTTTTCAATACAAAGACTAAATATTTTCTCTAGTAAAACAGTTAAAAATCGGAAATATTACATAATCCTTTTGTTACTCGATCCAGAAAATGTAGTCCAACATCTTTTCTATATTATTTATACAGGACAAAACGAATTTGACCTTGCGTCAACATATTTTCTCGAAAATAAAGTAGACTTATTTATTCCTGAAATATTTTCTTTTATCTTTGCAGACGAAGATATTAAAATATGTATTTGTCAAAATATTGTAACCATCCCAGATAAAGACCAAATACCAATTATATTGGAACAATACCAATTAGGCAAAAGTAATTTACACCGCGGAATTAACGAAACTTTAAGACGCATCAAAGAAAAACATAATTGGCCCAGAATGATTAAAGATGTAGAAAATTTTATAGAAAGTTATGAAACATGTCAAAAAATTAAAATATGCCGAAAAAATTTAAGCAACCCTTTAGTGATAACAGAAACACCGAAAACACCATTTGAACGAATAAATATCGATATATTTGAATATCCATCTAGGAACTATGCTTTGACAATACGAGACGAACTTACTAAATTTACCCAAGCTTATCCAATTGAAGATAAAACGGCAAAAACTATCGTTAACACTATTATTTTATTTTTCCAACATTATGTTACCCCACTACGAATCCATTGTGATTATGGCCGTGAATTTAATAATACACTAATGAAAGACCCTTGTGAACTATACGACATAAAAATAACATTTTCAAGTGTAGGTCACCCCCAATCAAACGGCTCTCTAGAAAGATTTCACGCTACACTTAGCGAAATGATAAGAGCTAATCAAACCGAAAACCCACATGAACATCCGTTCAACGTACTTCCGTTTGCTGTTATTTGTTACAATAACACGAAAAATAAAACACACGGTTTTACGCCCTTTGAACTAATTTTCGGACATACTTCTTCTAAACCCCCTGAAATCCTATATAATGAGAAAACCCTTATATCAAAATACATACGTGATTTAAGCAATCGTATGCAATTTCTTTATAAATCTGCTCGTGATAAAACGAAACAACAAAAAGAAAAAGCGTTTTGATCAACATGTTCCCAAACATCCTCACGAATATAAAATAGGTGAAAAAGTATATGTACGCGAATCACAAATTAAAGATAAAGCTTAAACAAATTTAATGGCCCTTTCGAAATTCTCGAAATTTATCAAAACTCAGCCCTCTTATTAAATCCTAATACGAAACAAAAATCTAAAATAAATTTTGATAGATTAGAACCATACTACGAGCAAATTTCTCTTCCAGGACCATCCTCGGACTGTCATCAGTCGTCCAGTCCCAATACTCCATAAGTCCAATTAACAACACGATAGGAGTCTTCTTTCATGAAGAAGCAAAAATAAGAATCTCTAGTTGCAAATGGAAATTACTTGTATATAAAGACTTAGAACCAATAAAGGATACAATTGTAAATAATGATAGAATTTTAGAAAACCTTATTAATAATATCAACGAAGACGTACCACGAATGAAAGCATATAAATCTGAAGTATTAACACATATTACTCTCCTTAGACAAATATCAGGAGCTGTAAATCAAAAATATACAGAGATAATGGCAGATACTAAAAAATATATTCTTAGAGAAAAACGTGGAATTTTTAATGGTATAGGAACATTTTGGAAAGCAATTACAGGAAACTTAGATGCCTCCGATGGCGAATATTTTAACTGTATAGAAAAAATAACACATGATGAATATCAAATCGAAAATCTTCTTAAAAATCAAATTTCAGTAACTACCTCAGTAATAAAAGAATTTAATTCAACTATTCAGAAACTTAAAATCGACGAAGAAACATTCAATAATGATATTATAGAAATTCGAAAATCAATAATGGATATTTCTGACGATCTGAAATATTATTCCTCTCAAATAGAAATATTAAATATTTGCGAACTATTAATGGAAAGTTATTCATTTCTTGAAAATTCTTTTAATGATATTATAAATTCAATTGTTTTCGCCCGTTTATGGATTTTACACAGTTCAATTATTACACCTTTTGACTTAATAGGAACACTAAAGCACAAATCTCAATCATTGCAAAGAAATAATTTACCTTTGTTAATTCACGCTTCAAGTGTGGCTCAATATCTCGAAATCATAGAACTAAAGGCATATCAATATGATTCAAAAGTAATTTTTGTTCTCGAAATCCCATTAGTTGATCCAGAAAAATATATTCTCTTTCATTTATATCCAATACCAATTTTGGATAATCGAACAGGTCTTCACCACATTCTTTCAATAACAAATAATTTAATTGCGTGAAACGATGATTCATTATTATATATCACAATTCGCAACTTGGAATCATGTAAATCTTTGAGCAGCCGAACGCTAATATGTTCCAACATCCTGCCATATCCAATAGACAGTGACGCTGTTTGTGAAGCCCAGTTACTACGATTAATCAATCGCCTTCCAAGAACGTGCCAAGTTTCAGTTATCCTAGCCAAAGACTATCATGTGCAAGAACTTAATCAAAACTCCTGGTTAGTTGCCATTGCAGACCCTCTACCTGTAACTATTAAATGTGGTTCCAGAGACGTTGTTATCGAAACAATCAGTACCAACGCCGTAATCAAACTTCAACCAGAGTGCAGTGCATTTATTGACAGCACCAAAGTTCTAGCGAAGAAATTTGTAAATATTTATGACAATGTTACCTACAGCAACGTTCCAATCTAAATTCCATATTATTGCTGCAGCCATTATCCTGAGAAGATTCATATACCAGACTTGAAGCCTCTTAAGTTACACCACATTGACACAGAAAACTTAAATATCGCTCAACATAAATTAAATGAATATTCTGATCAGTTGGACAGACTAATCAATCAACCATTCGTAAAGAAACATATCGGTTGGTTTACGATCCTGACCATAGCTCTGATCACCAGTCTAATTATCCTATACATATTTTGTAAATGTTATAGAAGAAAACCTAAGAACCTCAGTATTGGAATTGTCAATGCCAATAGTGATGACTACCCACCTTCTCCACCAAAGTCCAGAACAAATTTTGTACAATGGAGAAGAATATTTCCAAAAAGGCGACCAAACATACGTGTTGGTGAACCAACAGGAGAATCTGAAGAAATGGAACTTAACCTGAACAAACATTCAGCTTGAAAGTTGCTTCCACGTACCAACTTTCATCTTGATGGGGGAGTTGTTATATCTATTCTCACCAGCTATTTTATCATACAAGTTATGCTAACCTTGGTTCCCAGACTATCAGCTGTCACCCGCCAACGCAGTTATTCAGAAAGCCAAGCTTATCTCAATAACAAAGTATTACATATCAGTTAACTACGTAGATCATCCTATTCTCATAAACAGCAGGTGTTACTTGTTTACGAAAACAAGTCTATATCAAGAAAGCTTCATCAGCAGAACCCACGTCCTGACCCAAGTGTTCAAGAACGAAGTAAACAGTTCACACTGAGTCAGCATAACGAAACATATAAATAGTTATTTTTCTTTGTATACAGCAGTTCAGTCTAGCTCGAATTTACTTGTTAAACGTTACTCTGTAATTTTGCAAATTGGAATGTATATATTTAAATTTGTATTTTTCAAGTAATAAAATAATTTTTTAAAAAAAGTGATTTTGCAAGAAAGTGATTTAACAGCTAACTTTTATCAATATAATTTTTGATATCCCGGTATGTATAGATACAGGGTGTCCCACGTAGAAGTTCCACCCCTCTTATTTCCGTTATATTTAAGATCATTTAACTTTTTTCATTTCAAACCTAACTCAAGAACTTTTTAAATGTGTTGCAACATTAGACATATCTAACAACAAAAATTTTTTTTCAAGTCCGGTAGATACCTTCTATATTTTTTGTTAAACTGGAAAACACACTTCAAAATGGTCCTTAAATATAATGATTTTGTTTAAATTGTAATGACTTATGAAGAATGCAAGAATGTGGTAAAAATATTTCAACCTTTTTTAGGCTTTTTCATACAAGATTTCCCGAGAAAGCGTTGGTTTCAGTTTGGCAAAAAAAAATATAGGTAGGTGTATATCTGGCATCCGTTCATGTGTTTTCAGAGAAAATCTCTGCTCTAAAAATCGGTTTTTAATACTCTTTTTTTTCACATTTTGGAATTAAAAAACCAAGTGGCCATGGAAAATTGTTATTTATTTCAAATTTTTTCCTCAAATAAGCTCAGGAAAAAATAAAAACGATTTTGCAAAATTTCTTATTTTTTTTAAGAGGGTACACATTTGTATATAAAAATAAAAAGGTTTTAATTTTCTAAAAGAACGAGCCCATTGGAAATCAATGCGCAAATTCGAACTAATTTTTGGTCGTGCGTGTAGGTACAAATTTAAAATAAAATCCTAACAATGAAATTAAGAAAAACTATCAATTTTTTCCTTTCCTCAGAAAAGAGAAGTATTGTAATCGTAAAAAAATCACCCTCCGAGATTTTTCCACATCTTTACGTTTCAGGGTTCCTAGATACCGCAAAACATGTTTTTTTAATTCCATCGGTCTGTCTGTCTGTGTGTCTCTCGGTCTGTCGCTCTGCCTGTTCGCGGCTACCCGATTGACTTCAAATTTTCGTCAAACATTAATGGTCATATGGGGATGACCTGGTAACATTTTTGAAAAATCCAACATGGCAAAAGAAAATGGTAGTATTATGGAGAAACCAACCGGTAAAATGTTGGTACGAATCGAAGATGACGGAACGAAATGGCAGCTTAATAAAATATTTAAAAATTTAGCCTGAAAAACTATTTAATGGACTAATTTCAAATTGTATGCTATAACTAACTGTGGTCAGGTGGTATAGACATGAACTATGAAATCGCGAAAAAAACACCCTCAGGTTTTACATATATTCCCGTTTTGGCGTCTCTAGGTGCCAAAAAAATATGTTTTATCAATTCCGTTCGTCCGTCTGTCAGTTAAACTGCCGGTCAGTTCGTGACATGGCTTAAAAACTACTTATCAAATTGACTCCAAATTTTAGTCAGAAATTAAGGCTCATATGGGAATGACCTGGTAACATTTTGTAAAAAATCCAGTAAGGCAAAACAAAATGGCGGCCTAATGGAATATTTAAAAAAATATTACTAAATGACTACTCATCTAATTTATCTCTAGTTTTGTATTAAAATTAAGTATTATGTAGGAACCAACTGGTAAAATTTTAGCATGAATTGAAGGAAATGGCGGCTCAATAAAATATTTAAAAATTCAGCCTGAGAAAACTACTTATTGGATTTATTTCAAATTATATGCTGTAACTAACTGCGGTCTAGAGATGAACTACCAAAATTGTGGTTCTAACTCAAAATGTTTGTAATCGTGAAAAAAATCACCCTCTCAAGTTTTACTTATCTTCGCGTTTTAGCCTCCCTAGGTGCCAAAAATAAATTATCATTTGCATCAATGTAAAAACTACTTATTGAATTTATTACTTCTATCGTAAAATGGAAGTATTGCAATCGTGAAAAAATCACCCTCCGAGATTTTTTCCGATCTTTAGGTTTCGGAGTCCATAGATACCGTAAAACATGTTTTCTCAATTCGATCGGTCTCTCTGTTCGCGGCACAGCTAAAAAACTACTTTCCTGATTGGGTTCAAATTTTGATTAAAATAAAAAGCCATATGGGAATGACAAGGTCAGCTTGCGTAAATCAATTTGCCTGTACACTACAACCATACCTGCGTTATAAAGTGGTTGTACCCGCATCGAAAATTACTAAGAAAACGCCGCGTTATTTAAGACATATCCCAGTGCATTTCAACGCATAAGAAGGGCAGTTTGCTTCCTGGCGAACCCCTAATCCATTTTTTTCCTTTAGGTACGGCATTATGTTGAAGATAGAGTATAAGACAGCGGAATAAAAATAAATGGAAAATTAATAAATGAAAAATTAATACAAAAATAAAATAAACGATTTTAAATTAGATATAAAAAAACTGTTTATGAAAACTGAAAACAAACATAAAATCAAAACATCTAAGTCAGATACAGTGTGTCCAAAGAGCCTGAAATAATACGGATTTTTTTGGTATTGCGCCGAAGGTAGAGCATTAGACATAAATGGAAAATTAAAAAATAAACATTTAATTGAAAAGTAAAATAAAAAAGTTGTTATGTTAAAAAAACCTTATAAAAATTAAATTTAAACATAAAATCAAAAATCCAAGTTAGATACAGTGTATCAAAATAGTCTGAAGTAGTGCTTTTTTTAACTTAAAAAAATGTTATACAGGATGTTTCCGAAGTAATAAAAAAGATTTAGGGAGATGATTCTTCAAGTAATTTTATGACAAAAATATCATATGAATGTTTGTCGTATAAGGGTTTATTTTTAAGATACACGGCGTTAAAGATATAAATATTTTCTTAGTTTTGTTGATGCGCCTCGTACATTTTGAAGGATATTTATGTCAATTTTTAAACCGTAACTAAGATTTATAAAGCAGGCATAATATATTCTGAAAGCTTATAAGGAAAGTAATTTTTAATTTGGAGTCACTACCACTTCGACGGCCCCAAAAAAAATCTGTGGTGACACACCTAGTTTAAGACCTCTGTCGAACTTCCTGTTCATTATGCACATTGTATGTCCCTTGATTTTTTTTTGTAGTAACTTACACTATTTTGTCCATGTCCAAAATTTACTTCGAAATGATGCAAAAACCAAAAAAGTTCAAGATACATGAAAATTGTAAAATAAAATAGGAAGTCTGATAAAGATCACAAACTGGGTCAATGTCGTTACAGATTTTTTGTTTTTGTTTGTTTCTAAAACATATGACTACTTTATAGATTTTTGTTACTGTTTATGCTGTACCAAATATAAATTAAATATCTCTTAAAATGTAGGAAGCACATTAAAAAACTAAAACATATGTAGTTTTAACGCTTTCTATCTTCAAAACGAAGCAATTTACGACCAACATTATTTATATGTCATTTTGGTCATAAAATTACATGAGGAATAATCTTGCTAAATATTTTAGATTACTTAGGAAACACCCCATATACATAGATGTTTCGTAAGTATAAAGCTTATTCAGGGTGTAACTTTTTTTGAGGTCACAACCCTTTCCCCCACCCAAAAAAAAATCTGTAACAACAGTGGCCCAATTTCGGACCTCTATCGAACTTACTATTTTGTTTTACTAATTTGGTGTCTCTTTAACTTTTTTGATATCTTGCATCTTTTTGAAGTAATTTAAAAAAACGTTTTAAAAAACATGGACATTTTTAACGGTTTTTAGTTTGCTATTTAAGTAATGAAAGCTGATGCTAAAACCATTAAAAAATTCCATGTATTTATACACATTTTTCTCAATTATTTTAAAAGAGTGCAAGATTTCAAAAAAGAAAAAAACATAAGATTTGCACAATGAAACAGAAAGTCCGACAGAGGCCCCAAACTGGATCAGTGTCGTTACAGAATTTTGTTCTAGGACGGTCGAAGTCAAAAAAAGTTATTGTGATTATTTTATAGATCTTAGCTAGTTTATCGTGTACTTACCAAATTTGAATTAAATATCTCTCAAAATGTACGACGCACATCAAAAAAACTAAAAATTATTAAACTGTTTAACACCCTGCATGTTAAAAACGAAGCAGTTGACGATCAACATTTATATGACATTTCTGTCATAAAGTTGCTTAAGGCATCATCCTCGGAATCATCTCCCTAAATATTTAAGATTACTTAAAGAAAACCCTGTATATGTCGTGCGGCGTCGGATAAGTTTTTAATGAGTAGCTCTAGATAACATTTTCGAAAGTCAAGGCATGCCCAGTGAAAAAACATAATCAACGTGTCCAAGCATTTTTTCAAAAACCTATAGTTTCAACAGAAAAAGCATATATTCTAGAATTTTTTCGACACACTGTAAAATAAAACTCACTACTTAATGCGTTTTTACATTTGGTATATTTGGTATCTTGGTCGCACCTGGTTGGATTTCTGCTCCATACTTGTCGGGCGACCAACTTGAATTCTATTGTTACTTTTTGGCAAACCTCTATTCTTTCGCCTAGCTATGGATGTTGGTTGGACTCGAATTTTTCTGGACCGAGAAAATGCACTCGCAGCAAAATTTAACGCCTGATTTGGAGTGTGAACACTTTTTAACAAAAAATTTAATTTCATGAAAACAGCAGTGGCCTCTGGTGAATAATTTTCTTCAAAAATATTACCAATCCTGTTGAATTCTTCGCGAAATTCTTCTCTAGCTTTTTTGTAGTGAGACTGATTATTATCTACCAAATTGTGAACAGGAATAGTTTCTTTCCTTTGATACATGCCAGTTTCTTGAGAGACTTCGTCTAAAGTGTTCAATGGTTCCTCCGAGGGATCCTCACTTTCCATGTTTTTTAAAAAATCTATAGGAGCCCCCACTGCCATTTTAGCTAAATTTACTTTATCTTCGGAAAATAAAGCTGGAGAAATTCTAAAAAGAAATCCACATTGCTGCTCTAAAGCGCATAGGTGCTTACAATATGCTCCACTTTTACCTTGAGGGCAATCACAAAATGCGATATTTGTATTAACAGTATAAAGCAATGACTTGTCTGTTGCTGATACTACATGACATACCTTCTCTTCGATTTTTAAAATGTTTTCAATGTCTTTTGCTTTTGTACAAACATTTTTGTAATCTATTTGATGCTTGGATAGTGGGGAGTTTGCAAATTCTAGTAATCTCATTTTATAGTAGTGTTCAAATGTAGTTACAATGAAATCGGCTAGTGCACAACTATTAAAAACCTGCAGCGTTGTAAAACTACATCTTTAAAGATACGAATAGACGCTTCAGTAAAATTATTTGTATTATTCCCTCTTGTAAGTAAATTGCTTCTTTAAGTAATACACCACTCTAATTTCCTTTCCCATAGTTTTGTAAAATGTTCTTTGACCAAATTATTTTAGCTACTTTCTCACTTGACATCAAAATGCAAAAATTTTGTTCAGCTTCTTCCGGTGTATTAGAATATAATACATCTTTGAATATCTGCATGATAATGCGTCTATTTTCTTAATTGATATTGTGGTTACTTTGCCATAGCCACATCCATTGGGCCTGACATATATGCAAGGTATAAAGTAATCATGTAGTCTGTCATGATAACTTAGGGAGAAAAGGATTTTTCATCAAACTCCAATATTTCTTTAGCTGCAGAAAACGCCAAGGCATAGTTTGACTCTGTCTGAGCGGTGTGCAGTATACAGGCAATTGCTCCAATTTTACTAGCTGTAAAGACACTGTTCGTTGCATAATTTGAGTAACAATAACTATTAAAAGAGGATTTTCACGTAAAACTACTTTAACACCAGCTTTCTCAAATTCTCCAATTTTTGAACCCAGTATCTGTAGAACGCTACTTTCTTCGCGACCTCCGTATTCTGACTTCTGCCATTTTTCTGGAATCTTCCTTGCGCCGCTTAACTACCTTGTTAACATCCGCATGCTGGCATGAAAATATTTTCCGAAATATGTAACGTGTAGGAGTTGCAAAACGTCTTTTAGTAATCCAGCTAGTATGAGTCAGATCAGAAAATTTTGTAACCCATTTGTTAGACTGTTCCTCAGAATGTTCTCCGTCTACTAGTTTACATTGCAAAATAACTGTAAATTGTTCATTATTTTCCACTTTTATAGTTTTGATTATAGATAGAAGAAATAAGAAGATAGAAAGTCTATGCATAATTTCTCCAGAATATCAGTTACGGATTTTTCAGCCATTGTGTAACATATCTGTATAGAAATATAGAAAATATAGCAATCGCATAATCTGTTTTAACACAATTAACTTACTATATATTATCACTCATCATATATATCACGAACAATACAGTAGAGAAACTATGATCACAATAACAGAATAACAAAAATGTTTCAATAATTTTTCGTGCACCCCAACGAAATCTAATAAACAACTACGCATTTTAGCTCCAAGAGTGAAACCGTCGCGTCAAGTCGTGCTGAGTCGTGCGTTGTACCGCACAACAATTTGTCTTAATGCTAAGGGCAATTATACGCGCCATTCTCCTAACTTATGCAACGCGTTTCTATAGTTCTACTGTACAGGATAATGGATTTACGCGACCTGGTCTCATTTGAATAAAGATTCAATATTGCGAAACCAAATGGCGGCCTAGTCAAATGTTAAAAACACTATTACTAAAAAACTACTTATCCAATTTAGCTCAAATTTTGAAAAAAAACTCAAGTGATAACTAGTAATAAATTGTGAAATTTTGGCACGAATCCAAGAAGGCGAGGTAAAATGGCGGCTTAGTAAAATATTTAAAAATTCAGCCTGAAAAAACTACTTAATAGATTGACTCCAAACTTCATGCAAGGATTAACTGTGGTATAGATACAGTTTAACAAAGAATATATATAGACTCTGGTATAGAGATGAACTAGTAAAATTGTACGTATTCAAGATGGCGAAACAAAGTAGCGGCCAAATGAGATGTTTGTAATCGTGAAAAATTTGCAGGTTATATTTACGTTTTAGGGTCCCTAGATGCCAAAAAACATGTTTGCTCACTTCCATTTGTCTGTTTGTCTCTCAGTTCGCGGCCTAGCTAAAAACTACTTACACACGATTGACTTCAAATTTTTATTAAAAATTAAGGGTTATGTGGGGATGACCTAGTATTATTTTGTTAAAAATCCAATATGAGGGAATAAAATGGGGGCCTAGTGAATTGTTAAAAAAAATTATTACTAAAAAGCAAATTATTTCAAATTTTGCACAGAAACCAAGGAATAATAATGCAATGTTCTAGTATGAATCCAAGGCAGCAAAACAAAATAGCGGCTTGATAAATTATTTAAAAAGTGAGCCTAAAAAACTAATTTTTATAAAAAAATTAAATGAACGTCTCGTAAGTGTAATAGAGAAATTAATTGGTAAAATTGTAGTACGAATAACAAACTTACGACCAAATAAAATATCTAAAAAAATCAATGTAAAGAAATTCTTATTCAGTTGACATAATATCCTGCAACAAAATTGAATATGATACAGGTATTAACTGGTTCTAATTCAAAATGATCATACAAAACTACGGTCTATAAAAATCAGTGTAAAATTTTTTTTTATTTTAAATCATTCGCAAAAAAAAATAAGTGTAGCATAGGTAGAAAGAAACTGGTAAATTATTGGTACTATTCACATATGGTGGAATAAAATGGCACACAGTCAAAATTTTTGAAAAGACAGTATATTAAACGGCTATATGTGGAACTAAATTGGGTTACACTTAAAGGAAATTACCGATTTTTTTTATTAGGTAATAGCCGAATTTTCGAAAGATATATTATTTATTTTTCGCATCTTCGTGGAAACATTTACATTTAAGTAAATATGCTTTTTCTTGGACATATAAATTAATGTAAAATATTTGATTCGATATTGATTTGTCTCAAGAAAAAATATAGATAAATAGTAATGTAATTTGACGTCCATTATTATTTCAAAATAATCATTTCAAAAAAATTAACAATAATTAAATAAGTCGAAAGAGAGAGACCTTCGTCTCATGACTAAGAATACACCTCATGTAGGGATTATATATCATTATTATTCTGTCATGAAGTAACCTAAGTATAAGTTATTTTAAAATGGCTGGGCAAAAAAGTGTCGAAAAGAATGTCATCAGATTTGACCTTTCTGCTAGAATCTTTAATGCAATGGATGCAATTTTTATAATCTGAACAATAACTACTGACACCAACCATGGGATGAAACTTTTCATCGCTGCTTTTCTCTGACGTATGATATCACTAGTCAAGACATTAGTAAAACCCCGTAAGGTTACCCAAATTAACAGAAATTCATAACTTTAATGTCCAAGTTTATTTCCCATCACTGTATACCTATATGTATAAAATTTAAATATGATTTATTGGTTTAAAAAACTTTGTTTCTTGGAATCATTTGTAAAGAAGATTGTACCTGCATACATGTACGCTATCGGCTTATATGTTATTATGTAGTTAAGAAGCCAATTTTTGTCACTGGTTAGGTCCAAGGTTAGTTAAAGAGCCTATACAAAAAAAACAAAGTGTATTTATTTGAACCTCGGTTTCAACGATATAGTTATACATCGTTATATCAGATCCACACAGCGCCAGTTTACACTTAATATATAATTTCCTCTTTATGTCATTTGCAAAAAGCTGTTATAGTTTTCCTTAAAACTCTGAATTAGATTTTTCACTGGTTGAATATAATATGAAAATAGTGAAATTCTTAAAAACAAATTAACCATAAAATTTCTAAAAAAAAATTATTCTAGTTTTTTAAACCACTAACGACTATTTTTATTTAGTCAAAATTATTTCTTTCAGTTTAAGCACCTTCCATTTCTGTACGAACAGACAACTTCTGTAAACCAATGTTTATTATTTTTCAGCTCAATTGTTGCCCATATTTTTAGTTTCGTTCGCGGCTAGGTCCGGCCGGAATTTGTAAACATCTCGTTTAATTTTAGCGTAACATTCATAAATAGCAAAATGGTAGAACATCTTTGATAAAGGTAGCTATGAATATTCTAAACCCATGTACCTAACTATAGATAAAACGTGATGAAGGCTCAAACGCAAATCGAAAAATTTTGATATTATGTGTGAAAAAATAGCCAGATAAAAAAATACTTTGTCCGTTTAACGAAAGCGTAGGCCCTATCCTCTTGGCTGCCTTGATTCGCGAAAATACGCTAGAATTACTAAGGAAACTTTTATATTATTTTTATTTATTTATTGTGATTATAATATATTCTTTCGAGGGAATATAGATAGCCATTCTGCACTATAAAACCATAGGTCGGAATGACTGTATTCTCGGATATTTAACCGAAAAAATATATTATGTATATGAACATACTGGCCCTCTATAAATACATTCGTACTTTTATACACCACGTTTGAATATTAAATGTATTAATTTATTATAATCCAGCACAACTAAAAGTTCTAATATAAAATAACTGGAAATTTACCAAGCAAGAATAGAAATGAATACAACTGGCACCGGTTCAGTCTACTTTATGAATTTTCCTGGCGCGGTATTTTATTCCCGAGGGGTAAACCGCTGAGGAATTACAGTGTAAAAATTCTGGGACGTACTGCATCGGAACATATTTGTAATTACGGTTGATCTGACAACACCGAGGACAACTTGAGGATGATGAGTACTTGCCGATCTTTATCTAACACGCACCTGTAAGAGTACGCATACATGGTTGTTTCGCGGCTTTTTTGTGTCGACTGATCCAGATAGCATTGTTCTGCTTATTTATTTTATAATAGAGAAGCCAGTAGAGAAGGCTTCTGTTAAAGTGTTGGCGAGTGTCGTGTTCCGTAACGGTTTAAGTTTAAGTTTTATCTTCATTCAATAAATAACAGTTACAACTTCGGTGGCTAGTAGATTAAAAACGTTGAGAACATGCTGACATGACTGGCATTCAACTTGGAATATCTATAGTGGAACATCCTAATAAAAAATATATATAAATTTAAAAACAGCATTACGATTATTATGTTTTTTACTCTGTTGTCAGGTTTGTTGTAGTCCCTCTAGCTCTGTGTTAGTCCATTTCAAGATTCCGAAACTGTAGGTCAGCATGGGCACAGCATAGGTGTTAATTGCTGTAATGAGATTTCCGGCGTTTAGTTCTGTCTTCAGAAGAGCTCGCACTCTTTGAACGTATTTATCTTTCATCTTGGTCTGCTCTTGCTTATCCTGTAGCAGTCTAGCTTGTTGGAATCCTAGTTATTTGGAGGTCTCGCATTGGTTCATCGCTTGAACTATTTCTCCATTGGGTAGGGCTACATCACCATTAATTATTTTGCCTTTTTTCGATGTTTAAGGCTTTGCATTTATTTATTCCAAATTCCATATGGATGTCTTTCGAGAAGGTGTATGTCTCATCAATAAACTTTTTAGTTGGTTATGGTTGCCACCATACAGCTTAATATCATTCATATACAGAAGGTGGGATATGGTTCGGGAATCGTCTCTATTGGCTTTGATGTTGAAGCCATATCCTGTATTGTTGAGCAACATGGAGAGGGGATTTATCGCTAAGCAGAACCAAAGTGGACTTAACGAGTCTCATTGGTAAATTCCCCTATTGGTGGGTATCTGATCGGTGGTGAGACATTGATCGCCATTATAGATCCTCAGGTTCGTTCTCCACTGATGCTTGATAGTTGCCAGGAAAGTGATGATCATAGCGTGAATTTGTATATTCCTAGTACGTCTATAAGCCACGAATGTGAAACTCTGCCAAAGGCATTTTTATAGTCTATAAAAGTAGTGTTTTTTCTGTGCCTGCTTAAGTATCACAAAGTCGATGATAAGTTGTTCTTTACATCCTTGATGGTGCATCCATCATGGAATGCATCCCTTCTGTTGCTCCGCTATTAGATTATGACTGTCAACATGATTACAGACACGATTTGTAATACATCCTGTTAAGATCTTGTACATGGTGAGCAAACAGATGATGGGCCTGTACTGGGACGGGTCTTCTGTCCTATTGTTTTTGGGTAGCATAATTGTAGTGCCTAGCATTAGAAATGCGGGGGTTGTCTTCGGATGATGCATTATTTTAGTAAAATGACGGGCTATAGCTTCATGGAGGAACTGAAATTTCTTATACCAGAAATGTTGAATATGATCAACTTCTAGCGAGTTCCGATTGCTCGTTCCCTTAAAAAAGCTGCTAACGTCCTCCTTGGTGATAGAGTCAAATTCCATCTGATCACGTTGAGATTGTATCCATGTAGCATTTTGGTTATGCTCTTTTGATTTTTCCCAGATGTTCGACCAATACTCGGTCAAATGCTCTTTGTTAAGTAGCATCTTCTCAATATTGGTTTGATCTTTGGTTTTATTGATATCCCGATGGAACTGTCTTTGGTTGGTGTTGGAAAGCCAGTTCTGTCGTTTTCTCTTAGATCATTTGTTGTAACTCTACAGACGTTTCGCTTCAGCTTTTAGTTTTTCCTTTAGTTTATCCTGATACTCATCTAGTTTTTGTTGATGGTTGAGATCGGTGGGTTTTGTACCAAACTTCTTAAATATCTTCTTAATGCGCGTTTTAAGTCTGTCGGAGGGGTGTTCATTCTTCCGAAATTCTGTAAGCCTTCCTAGTTCCTGTCTCATATCATCAATTGTCTTTCTGCCACATGGGTTTTTGGTGGTGTCTAGCTTTGCCTATTTTTTCCAGGAATGCATTTGTTGTTTATGGCATCTAATGGCGGCGACGGCAGAGCAGTAGATGAGTGTATGGAGCTTCTCAAGGGTGTCATACTCCAAACTAAACTCTGCTAGTATGGTGTTGAAAATCTTGAGGATGCTATAAGTCTCCCGATTAGTTCTAAGTTTCGGGAGCTTAGGTCTTTAAGTTGAATCTAGGCTACTAAACTCAGCAACAGCTTTTTGCAGTTCATTGTATACCGATATTTTGCCATTATCCTGGGTATTGTTAGCTCTGTCAACGATGTCTTGTCCTGTAGATTCGACTTCGCCTATGTTTTCTTCAGTTTCTCGTTCCTCCCCCTCGGATACCTCTATTGTAGGCAGAGCTATGGGCTCAACGCGTTCGTTTTCAAGTTCAAACTGCACCTCTCCTTAAGTTGTTCCTCCTTATTATTATTTTTATTATTATCATTATTATTATTATTAATATTATTATTATTAATGTTATTATTATTATTATTATTATTTGACTTGTTGTCTCACAGTATTCTTGTGGTTGTATTTTATACTGACGGGATTATACCAAGTCAGTACAAAAAATAAAAATAAAAAAAAAGGAAATGAAAAAAAAAAACAACTATTGTGTATTCAGAAAAGACCTAACTATGCTACATGTTTTCAAAATGACCGATTTCTGGATGTTCCTGTGAAATTCTGTATTAAGTCCTAATTGAGCCAGATACGGTGTAAACGTTGTTGGGGTGAGACCTGTTACTGATATCACGAGAGGAACAATGATGACTCTTTCCTGTTTCCACAGCCTTTTTACTTCCATTGCCAAGTCGGTGTATTTGGCGATCTTCTCACTGTATTTCGCTTGGATGTTCTCGCCGTTGGGGACAGCCATGTCAATTAAATAAGTAATTTTCTCTTTTTTGGATTGAAAGGTGATATCGGGTCTATTTGCGGGGATTGTTTTATCTGTGTGGATGTCAATGTCCCAATAAAGCTTGTAGTCTTCGTTTTCAAGTATAGATGTTGGTGTGTAATGGTAGTAAGGGTCTGTGTTCTCCGTTAGTTTTGTATGTTGTGGCTAATGCTTGATGAATGAACTTCGCTGCTGAGTTGTGTCTCGCGGTGTATTCAGTTCCGGCCATTATTCTGCATCCACTCGTTACGTGATCGATCGTTTCTCTCTGCTGGTGACATCTCCTACACCTCTCGTCTTCAATGATTATGTCCTTGATAATGTGCTTTCGGTAATTTCTGGTTGCTATGACTTTGTCCTGGATTGCAAGCAGGAAGCATTCTGTTTCAGGGAACAGCTGCCCTTCTTGTAACTACGTATATGAAAGCTTTTAATGTATATGGTCTTGCTTTATGTGGTATCTGTGTCTTCCGTGAAGTGTTTTTTCAGACCAGGTGTTCATTTTTTCTAGTCGTGATTGGATGTGACTGTGTGCGTCTGCTGCGTGGCTCGTTTGAGACAGGTCGAGCGGTGTATAATTCTTGTCTGCCTTCGCTATTGCCTTGTGGAGGTTAGTTTGTTTGTTGTCGAAGAATTTTCTGAGTTCGTAAATTTGTTTTTTTATTTAGCGATTGTATATCTATAATTTCCCTTCCTCCTTCTTTTCTCTTGATAGTGAGTCTTTCCTTGCATGCGTTGGGATGTAACTTCCTGTGTTTAGTGAATTCAGAGCACATGAGAATGTGAATGTTGTCTATGTTTGTGTGTGACCATTTAATGATACCAAACGAATACGTAAGAATAGGTATAGCGAAGGTGTTAATAGCTTTCGTTAGATTTCTGGAATTCAGTTTTGTTTTTAGTAGCTTTGTGAGTCTGGTTTTAAATTCCGTCTTGAACTCTGATTTGATATGAGTGTGGTTAATTTTGGTGCTTTGATGGAAGCCTAGATATCTGTACGTTTCTTTGAGCATGTTATCTATAGTATCATTGTTGATTGTTTCCCTCGTAGGGTGGTCTTTCCACTGTCCCTTGTTGATATGAAGTAGCTTGCATTTAGTTATACCAAATTCCATATTGATGTCCAGGGTAAACTTTTCTGTAATTTTAGGGAGTTACTTTAGCTGTTCCTTTATTATTATTATTATAATTATTCTTATTATTATATCGGGAAAATAAAATAAAATATAATAGATATAGATTGCAACTATGTAACTTAGGTTTTTAGAAGAAATGTTGCTATAAAAGTGTGCAACTGTTCAGAAATTAGAGTTCAGGCTCTCGCCGCCAAAAATGCAGCTGATTAATAACATCTTGTAAATTCTTGGATAGCTTAATTGCGCAAAGACAAATATTTTCATCCTATGGAAATTTTCAATAATAATGCATGCCTCTCCACCGCTGATTGAGATTTATTCACGCATCGGACTGGAAAATTGGAAAATATATTTTGTAGGACAATATGAAAATTAAATTCTAGGTATTTTGATTAAGCAATCATATAAAATCAGCTGGTTATCTACTAACTGAAATAAGTTATGATTATGACAAAAATCATAAAATGTCAAAATAATAACTTTTTACATCCTATAGATTACCAGGTAATTTTTTCATGATTGCTAACTAAAATACCTAAAATCCAATTTTAACATTGTCCTACAAAATATATTTTCCAATTTTCCTATCGAAAAAACGTTGGCTAAACAAGAACTCGTATAAGAAGTTACAAGACGTTCTTAGGTAATTACATTTTTGCTGGCGGATTATTATACTTATTTAAAAAATTAATATCATTATCTATCTAACAATATATCCTCGAACTAATCAGTGAAAATTTTCTGTGTAATTTATCTGTTTATTTCGACAAGATTTTTAATGCTTAAGTCGATTTCAAAATCCAAAATATTTTCTTACTTTACTTGATGTTCTTTTATAACATTTAAATGTATTTGAGCAACCAATAAATGAGTACTTTCAATAAACTTGTTTGTTTCTTTCGAGTCCTTCCTACATATATTTACAAAAAAAAAGGTTATAAATAATTATGATTTTTATTATCGATAGTAAACCAAGCAGAACACATTTTTTGTTTTTCTTTATTTTTCGTCTATTAGGCTTCTCTCTAATATCCTAGAAAAATACTTTTATAGTTTAAATGTATGAACTAAAAAGCAAAAGTCGAGGCAAAAGTACAACAATAATTTATAATTACAATTAGTTACTATGAGTCAAATATTAAAGTAGCAGGATTTTGGTAGAGCTTTTTTTAAATTATTTGCTATTAAAGGTGCATATGGTATGCAAAAGTTGAATTATATTTGATAATAAACTCATAATCTATTATAACATAAACCAAAAGACAATTAAATATTCTATTTTGAATGTTAAAGTTTCCTTGGGTGACATATGCTAAAAAACTTGTAGAATAAGTAACTATTTCAGCATTATGGTACATATTATAGTGTCCGCCACTTTTGTTAGGCATTACAAGGTATTACGAAGAAGGTATTACTGGGAATTTAGGTGCATTACTAGGAATTACTGACGTATTACAGTGCAATAGCGAGAATTGGTTGGCATTGGCGGGAATTTATTAAGGAATTATGGGCATTAGTTAAAAAACATTAGAGTAATGCCCAAAATGGGCATTGACGTACACAATTTAGGTCAGTGGTTTGCCCCTCGTTTATTCCTATATCGGCAAATAAAATTCAGGCGCAACGCACTAGAATTAGTACGGTCGTTATGAGTCTCCTTAAAAGTAGCTATAATTTTCTTTGCCAATACCCACAAAATTTTAGGTCTAAAGTAAACATTATAAATGTTTTATGCTGCCATAAAACCAAATATTTAATTCTGCCCCCAGGGGCTACTCATAGGAATTTTATACAAAATGTGTCCCTTCCAATCAATTAATATAAATCAAATTTCAAACTTAGAAGATATTATGTATTTTACTAAATTATAAAATCACCAAAAAACAGATAAACAACAACACTACATATCTATTGCCTATTAATATTATAGTTATAGAAATTGTAGGTATTATTTTCTTCATTGCAAGTTTTATCGGTACCTATTGTAGCCGTGTTATTTTTCGGTAAAAGAGAGAGAATTAATGTAGATGGTTCTTTAAGGTTTTCTAATAAGGCTTTATGCTGTTCGCTGTGGCCTGTTCACTTCCTCTTCACGTATTTCGCTTTTTACACGAGGAATGGTTGCTTATTTTCTTTTCATTCATGTCCAGACCTGCTTTACGAGGTATAGTTCTTATCCATTTTGAAATTTCATTTCATTCTACCCGAATATTTTTAAAAAACTTTTTTTCTAGATTCCAGAATTGGTTGGATGTAACAAACATACGATGACACGTTTGGTCATGATTTTTGTTGGCCTGTTTCTCCTTAGGTTTATATAGGCACCTGTCGGGTATCGTCAAATTTCTTATTAGCAGTTTAGAGGAAGCACAACCTTTTGAGCAATCTTGTGTTGTTTTAATAAAGATGAAATTGTATTCTGTCCTATTGGTTTTTTGTCCGGTGTTCTCAGTTTCTTCTGTAAAATGTGTCTAAAAACATTGGGAACTTCTTCGCCTTTCGATACTAGTTCATACAAAACAATGAATATTAGCTTTTTTCTGAAGAAAATCAGGAGTATTTTCATCGGAATTATCGGTAAGCATTTTTATTTCATTATAATTCAAATTAGTAGCACTTGCTTTTACTTTTTCCTTTTTTATGTTTTGTGCGTTTTGTTTTCTTTGTAGCCTTCCCTGTTATGTTTCTTCATATTGTAGCGATAAGCCTTCAGAATATCAGCAATAAATGATAGAGTGGAAATTTCATTAAGATATTTATTATTTTCTGTTATTAGTATTTCTTTTCCGCACAGAAATCTATAAATTGATCCTGTATAAAAATGTTGTTTTTACTGTGTTTATAGGAATATCGTTTTGGATATTTTCGTCTATTTGTAGTATTGCACTTTGCATAAAACGGCTCATTTTGACTGAAAGCACGACCTGAATCATGAAAATATCAAAAATTACTTTTATTCATTTTTGTCAAAAATGCGTCCATGCTAAACCTAAAATATACATTATAAGTTTTTATGTTATCTTTAAAATATATATTTAGTTCAGCCCCCAAGTTTAATAATATTATAAAAAAAATGCGCCACAACCGTTGTTTCTTAACCAATACAAACAAAATTTTAAATTAAAAATACATAATATAAATACTTTATACCGCCATAAAAATAAATTATTAATTTATTTTCCAGGTACTTTTACAACTAAAAAATGTATAAAAAATGCTCTATGATAGATAACTTTGTATTTCTGAAATTGTTATATCACTTATTAAAAATAAGATAATAAATAGCTATATTATAAATATAAAAATAATATGGCCAAATTTAGGAGGAAACAAAATCTTTATAACAAATAATGGGCATTAATAATTTTCCATCGACTATTATTTTTAATAATTATCAACTCTATATAAGCGTTTAGTACAATACAAACATGTTGTTTTTTTGTGTTCTTAGTACCTTTTCTATGAAAAACACGACACTAAGGTGCTCTTTACTACGCCTCTAAGTTAATGGAATGCCGTTCAGTTGCAGATATCGTATAGTTGGGATTTTTGCGCTTGTGGTTTGTCCTTGTTTCGGAGTTTCGCAATTTTTAAACTTTGCAGCGTTTATCGTGTCTGTTTTACGGAAAAAAAAATTCATTTTTCTGTTTTGCATGTATTTTGTATTTTAATTATATTCTTTACAATCTACAAAAGCCACTTTCCTTAAAAATGTTTTCAGGCACATTTAAATATGTCACATTTAAATATGTCTCATTTACACCATCTCGCAGATGCACAAAATTAGATAGTTTCTTGCATAGCTTATTTAACGCCCAGTTTTCTGATAATGATGATTTAAGGGATCAATTTTGTGATCTCTTTCAAAATATTATTTCTATATTACTAACTGGTGAAGAAACCAATTTTAAAATTTAGGATACTATAATGGAACATATTTGATAGAAGAAACAATAACTTAACTTATTTTACTGCTAATTTTTGAAATTGTAGAAATGCTCCGCAAGCCCGCCTTCTTATATTAGAAATCTCTAAATTTAAAAGGTATTATAAACATTTTTTATCTGTTTAACGCGTTAATAGGAATTAATTTTTTTGTCTGATACTGACCATTTCAGCTATTAAATTTCACTATTAGAAGGCCAACCGTTATCATTAGTAACAGCTTTACCTTTATGAGCTGCTAATTATAAGAGCGCTTATGATACGCTATATGTACGTTTATATGCTCAAAAGCATTGGCTCTCTTTAGAAAATTGCAAAAAAATTAATTTTGAAACGCTTTCTTTTGGCTACATTTTCAAAAAATTCCTCTGCGCTAAAAACCTTAGGTCTTCTCGTTGAAGATCGCGATTTTGTGGTAGTTATAATGTTATTTAGAAAAACATCCATTTTATATAATTATTAATAATCACTCATTATATACATATTTGTTATAAATTTTTGAGTAAAACGCCTTTTGATCGCTTTAGTGTCTGTAAAATTTACACTTGTGCTTGATTTTCATTGTTTAAGTATTACCATTTGGCGTTAGACGAAGCCGATTGCTATATACACGATCTCAAAACTTGTAATTTTTGTCAACTTATAAGATTTGTAATCTACGACATCATTCATTTATACATTCTATGGCACAAAAATGTTCACTTACCGGATACTTATTTAATGATCAATAAAGTATACTGAATTTCGAATTCATCAAGGCGTTGGAGACCCTAAGAGTTGGTACAAGCTGGGGAGGATAATAGTAGAGGCCGACAGCAACAGTGGAGAAGGGCTAGGTTAAGATCTAAATATTTTGCGCCACGTAATTAATTATTACTCTACTTTATCAAATAAATTAATGAAGTACTAGGCCGATAATAATTACGAATTATCGCCCAGTGTTGCACAACTCTAGCGATTCCAAGCAACGAAAAACCAAAATATTATCTTATACCAATGAGCTTACCTTCACAGAATACCAAATAATTAATTAAGATATGAGGGTCTCACTTGTAGGTAGGTAGCAGCAGTGAAACGCAAAATTTTGTTTGTAATCATATACTAATATCAAATAAGTTGTTCTTTTTGTTTTTTTTTCAAAAGTTATTTCAAGTACAATAATAGTATATGTAGGTATGGTCCAAACGCTAGCCAACAGCGATACAGCTATAATATGTACTAAGCTTCTAATCTTAATTATTAAAATTACCTGCAGCTTAAGAGAAATCGATATTGTACACAAAAAATTGAATAATAAAAAAATATAAATATGACAATGGTCAACAGTATGCAGGAATATATAAAAATATAGTACCACGGTCGATATTATGACGTCATAAATCGGAAGTTATTATGGAAGTAAAGTTATTAAAGGCTACTCGATAGGCCAATCAGCTCAATAATAAGGTAAAAAGTTTAGTTTAAAATTAGTAAATAGATTTTGATTTTTAGTGAGAAAAATTAATTTAAATTTGAATTTATAAATATGAAGAACAAATTAATAAATTGGCTAATTGACTGTATCGAGGAATTTAGCTTGCAAAAGATATAATAGTTTGAAATTTTAATTATTTGCTACGGTTACTTATCTGGACGTCCTCCAATAGCTGTGGCCGTTAGCTGTTCAGACCTTCAGGCGAAGAAATGTCACCTGGACTCAGGCGTACACAGGTGGGAGCAGCACCAGCTCCAACGCTGAAAATGAGTCTCTTGCCTGGTCAGACGAGTCGGCAATCCCAATGACCGAACCAAAGAAAAATCCAAATTCCAGAACTTGATCGTCGTCGTGACGGAAATCCCTTGGAATAATATCCAAACTCCTCCTGAGGGTTTTCTAACCAAAATGGAGTCTGGGTCTAGCAGTTGCCTAGTGCTAAAAACGGAATCAACGAGTGGTTGTCGATGGTCTGGACAAGTGCAGTGGGCTTCTTACGAAGTCTTGACTCGGAATCTGCTATTCCAGGTGCCAATATGGCAAGTCAGCAGGAGGATATCCTCTAAAGATGGTGGAACGAGGATTTTAGAGGGTGGCGGCCATTTTCACAATTCTCCCTCGTGGGTGCGAACTTCCTCTGTTCAAAAAAAACCCCAAGTGCCCGAATAACAGCTTTAGAACTTTCAAATCCAAACAGGAACTATTTCGCAAAAGATGCTCATCAATAAATCTCGTAAATACGATCAAGCCAGGCTCTACTTGAAAATTATGATGAATGCATCAGAAAATGGACCGCGCACCACACTGCTGACTTGAGACTCTCTCTAAGCAGGAACAAATTTTTGGAGCAACAGGTCCAAAATGTCTCGCCATGTTGCCACGATTCCACGCATAAAATCCTAGTTAAGACTTCAATTCTTTATCAATAAGCAACCAGTCATACTTAACACCAAAGGCACAGCAAATATCCGTCAATTAAATATCCAAAGGTCAAATCCGAGAAATAGAAACAATAAATAAAATTCATTGTTTCAAAGCCACAGTCAGGTAAAATGTCACATCCGATATAAAAATTCTGCAGTCACGGGATCCGAAACTTATTCATGATCCGGCAACTACGGTCACAGTGTTGCTGTTGTAACCACAGGAACCGGTCGATAAAACTAGAAATGACTAGAAATACGTCGGTATCACGGAGGGCAATATTACCGGAAAACTTAAAAAATCACTCACAAAACTATATTTGGGCATTCCAAAAGAACCCCAAATTAAATAATATAAATAAAATTAACGAGACCTGGAGATGTCGTGACACATCGATCAGTTGCGCGGACCTATACAGTGTAATTCTAATATACTTGTTTTATTTCAGTTCGCACTAACTGAATCCAAAATTCTGTTCTCTAAAAATCGAAACGGCAGAATCGCACAAGCATAATCATTAACATATTAAATCCAGAGTGCATTAAAAGAAGTTTTCGTAGTTTTAAAAGACAATCGTGATAGGAAAGCAAAATTGTAAATTCAAAAATGATTAATATTTAGTAGTATTATCTAAAAATTTGTTTATTATATAATTATTAAAATAGTTTAAAATTATTATTAGCATGCTATAAGCCCGAAATTATCACGTTACAATTCCCCCCCTTGCCACAAAACGATTGGCCCGCTAGGGACAATCGTAGTCAGGAGAGCGTTTCAGGTCTTTAGCGTGCCAAGTGCCTGTCAGAACCTTCCCGTCTCTGTCCTGCAACCCGTATGTCCAAGGCGATATCTGACGGCGAATGATATACGGTCCGACAAATTTCGGTGCTAACTTATGTGTAAAGTACTTGGCGGCATCAGACAAAACAAAATTCTTCTTCCACACTCTCTGACCTGGAGAAAAGACTTCACTACGCCTTCTAAGATTATACTTCGCAATATTCTTTTGACCAGCCGCTTCCAATCTGCTCCTAACTTCCGCAAACAACTTCCGAAATCCCTCATTTCTACTCTCTCCTGCGCTTTGGTTTCCATCTTCTGTTTCTACAAGATCTTTATTACTATAGTCCCTGCCTAAAAGGCACATGTTTCTTCCAAAATTTAAGAAAAACGGTGACACTTTAGTGGTCTCTTGGACCGCAGTGCGAATAGCACAGGCCAACTTCTGCAATTGTTCGTCCCACTTACGGTGATTGTCACTCACATACATCGACAACATGTTCTTTAAAGTTCTATTTTGACGTTCGGTGGGATTAGCCCTAGGGTGGTAATTTGCATTGAACTGAATTCTGCAATGATAGCTATCTGCAAATTTCTTAAACTCACTACTACAGAATTATGGACCATTATCGCATCAAATCACCCGACTTACGCCGAATAAAAGGAACACTTGCTCTTCTATACGGTTGACAATCACTTTAGAAGAAATAGAGCGTAGTGGAAATATTAAAGAGAATTTACTCAAATAATCGGTAACTACCAAGATAGCTGTATTTCCTTTATACGAACGTGGCAAAGGTCCAACCAAATCCATTGAAATCATTTCCCATGGACGAGTGGGCTTACTATGAGATACCATCTGGTCGTTTGCACCCTTTGGATCACACTTATGGGCTGCGCAAATCTGACAATTCCTCACATATCTGGCAACATTCTGCCGCACCTTCGGCCAATAAAACTTTTCTGCCAATCTATTAAAGGTCTTAAATACCCCCATGTGACCCGTAGTTCAGGAACCACCAAATCCTTCCCAGGCCGATGAATAACCTTGAAGTCAAACTGCTGTAATTTCACAGACCATCTGGCCAATCTCTGCCAAGTTGCATGGGCATTGTGGAGTCCAAAAGGAACTGGAACAGTCCTCTCCTGCAAATAAATGCCGTCAGTGGTCGAGAATTCTCCTCAATAGGTACTTGCCAATATGCACTTTTGATGTCTAAAGTGGATAAATATTTAGCGTCTTTTAGCTTGTCCAGCGTTTCTGAAACTAGAGGAAGTGGGTAACTATCCCGAGTAGTAACACCATTAAGTCTGCGATAATCTACACAGAACCTGTACACCCCTGTATTTTTCCTCTGAACCATAACAACAGGTGATGTCCAAGCACTTGACCTTGGTTCTATAATACCTTGTTTTAACATGGAGTCAATTTCTTCATCCATAATTTTCTGAATGACTGGAGACACGCGATATGGACGCTGACGAATTGGTGGAGAGTCCGTTCTTATTTTATGTTCTACCATAGTTGCACAGCCTAACTGCGATCCCATCAGCTGTTTACTTCTCTCTACTAGTGCAGCAAGCTTTAAGTCTTCAAGTGACTTTAACACAGTAAGTTGATCATGGATACTGTCGAGTTTCAACGGAGTATCCGAAAAGTACCAATCATTGTGTTTCAGATCTGGGACTATTCCCATGGCAATCCAAAAATCCAAACCCAGAATGAGCACATGTGGCAACTCCGGCGGAGTCCAAAAGTCCAAGAAGCCTATGTCCGAGGATGTCAACTTCCAAATAAGGGCGTTCATCGTTCTGCGCATGCTCCAGGATAAAATTCAAAACTGGAGTGATCGTCGGATTTATTGTCTTCCCCTTAGGCCGACTACCTAAGAGTGACGCTTCCCGTTTCCCTGGTTGCATGATGGACAGTTTCTCTTTGTAAATCTCTCTCGTCGACATCCATAGCATCTTAATCTTCTAGCTTCAGTACAACCAGCCGCACGATGACCTGGCTTATTGCAGTTGTAACAAATAATTTCTCTAGCCCTTGGCTTGGCAACATCACGGGTACAAACTTCAACAGCATCAACCCTATGATCAGAAGATCTGCTAACTTCATCCACTTCAATATAAGCCAAATCAGGTTCCAACGACTGTGCTTTGCGAGGGGGTGGTGCATACTCTGACTGCATCCGTGTCTCTATGCGTCTGCACAAGGCTTTAAGCTCTGAGATACTAGATATCTCCATAGCACCCAGTTGGTTCCTATATGTTGGAGAAATATTCCTAAGAAGGATTGTCAGTTTTGCATCCTCAGATATTGGACATTCAAGTCTTTGAAAATATTTTGACATGACTGCCATGTATGTCCCAATGGTCTCATCCGGTCCTTGAGTTCTTCTTTTAATTTCCTCCAATAACTTTTCACTATAAAATGCTGGCTGATACTCCTCTTTGAATTTCTGAACCAACTCCTGTGCACTTCTGAACGACAGTCTTGATAGAATTCATATGCTCTTCCCTCGAAAAGATCTATACCTGAATTTAAAAGTATCGGTAGGCTTACATTCCTCGCTGTTCACAACTGGTCAACACGCTCGAAGAAAGCAGTTACTGACATCCCTCTCTTGTCTCCCGTAAATTTTAGATTCCACTTGTGTGGTAGTATGGGTTTTATACCCTGTCCAAAGGTATTTGGATTAGTGGGTGATGTGTTATTTACTGGTGTAGAACAAGAAGCTGGAGCTTGCGCTAAGGATGTGTTCACCGTTCCCTCAAGGACACACAAATTGGGTGGTGGTTGAGATTTGAGAGTCGCCGCCGAATCGGAAGTCTTTTTATTCAGTCCATCGATGAGTGTAAGCGTCTGTGCCATTAATTCACCTCTTAATTTTATACGATCATCAGTGTCACATGCCATGTTGTCAATCCGACCTAATACATGATTAAGTTTGGATTGCAGCTTCATAAAGGTACCACTTTTAGATGATTCCGAGAAGTTTCCAATCAGCAGTACAAGCTCATCAAGTTTCTTAATCACTGTTGTGACATCTTCCTGAAAACTAAATGGATAGGCAGGGTAGTGTAAACTATCACCAGCCTTTTCCATTTGCTTAGCCAACGCAAGGCGACTTCGCATCTCTTCCACATTGCCTACAGCAATCCCCCTCCATGTTAACTCATAAGCCAGTTCGTCTTTGTCCAAACGGTTGATCTCAACTTTCCGCAACATCTTCAGAATATTCACTTAAAACTAGTTAAATCCCGTTCTTGTACAGCTCTCTAAACTACGTTTATATCCCTCGCTTATACAAGTAATAACACCACCTATATCTATAATATTCCTAATAAAACCCAAAAAAAAAAAAAATTAAACACTATTGTAAAACAACTTATGTTCTCTTAAACCACTAACATGTATTAGTGCTTCACTTCAGCACAATACTTCACTACCAATGTGCTAAGTCACTAATCACTAGTACAATACTTAAATGCAAATTCGCAAAGTCACGAATCACTAGCACAACACTTCACTTCAAATGCAATAAGTCATTAATCACTAAATATCCCCAACCAATATAAATGTAAATAAAATAATTTTAAAAAAATTAAGTCAGTTATTTGCAGTAAGTACGCCTTACTTCAACCTCAAAAGTCAACTTCAATGCTATATTATGCTACTACCAACCACAAATCTAACTAACACCAACAGTGAGACCTCTCAGTTCCGCAAAAAAAATATTTCCATACAATCCCCCAAAAATAGTTTGGTGAAACTCTGTCACCATTTGACAATTGTACTTTTATTCTAAAAAAAATTCTAATGAAAGCAAAAAAAACTCTCTGAAAAAAATTATAAGTCTTTAACACTAACCAGTTCCAAAAAAAACAAAGTCAATTTGGGACACCCTGTATAATTACCAAGACAAAAAAAATTCAGAGTACTTTTGCTACAGAAAAGAACTACAGTCATCCCCTCAATAGTACTCAATACTAGTTAATAACGCAATCTCAGACTCTAGATTTAGAATAGAATCAGATGGGATGTAACGAAACACCATCTACTTCCAAACACTAAGCTTAAAATTGTTTTAATTAAAAAACAATCAAAGACAAAAGGCATGAAAGAGAATTAATCCCAAAAAAAAATACAGGAAGTTGTAACTCTAATAACCAACCAAGTGAAATATTTTCAAAGACCTGTATCTGAGAGAGACAAAAAATTTAAAAAAAAATCAATACTTAAATATGTCTAATAGTTATTATGTTCTGTAATTGTATGTTGAATTTATTATAGTTAATAAAATTACTTCTTTATATAAATATTCTAAAAATACAGCAAGTACAATTGTCAAAAGAAAGCAAAATCAAAAAAAAACTGCAGCTTTAGAAAACTTATAAGACAGTTAGCTCAAAACACCCTTAAGTAGACACTGGAAGAGTCAAATTTGTAAATCACCTTTACACAAAATTTACTCTTCATTAACTTCAATCAATTTAAAAAATTTAGCCAGGGATAATCAGATATTACAAGTATATAGCAAGATTTAGAAGTATTTATTTACTTAAGTGTAAAATTGTAATTTCTCTCAATTAAAAGTAATTAATAAAATATTATTGTTCTATTTGTTTAAAACTAATTTATTTATTTATAAGTTTTTATTATTAATTAACAAAGGTGGTCAACACAGATTCTGAGTTACCTTGCCTAATGAAAAAAAATATAGTGAAATATTTTTGCTATTATGTAATCCAATGCAAAATGCGAACTGGGTGCTTTATTTATTTTGATAATAAAATCTAAATGCTAAACTGTGACTACCAGTTAAGCAGCAAAACTATGAAAAGCTTTCACCAAAAGTACTGAAAAGAAAAAAAGGAAATCTATATGCTATACCTACTATGTAATAATGACTTTTATTACCTATATATAACAGTGTTATGTACCCCAAAACCTCAAATAAAAGTCACTCAATAATTAGCCAAAAACTGCGATTTTCTCTCAATTAAACGTGAGCACCAAAACTGTTTATTACAAAAACTATGTATTTTATTTCAAAAATTACAATAACTGTGAAGTTTTATTTCAAAAAATGTTGGGCATCAAAAATATGCCCTTTTGTTTAAAAAAAAGTTGAGCGCCAAATCTATGACATGCGCTCAATAAAACTGTATTTTTTTTCCCAATAAAATGTTGGGCGCCAAATCTATGACATGCGCTCAATAAAACTGTATTTTTTTTCCCAATAAAACGTTGGGCGCCAAATCTATGGCACAAAAATTTTCACTTACCGGATACTTATTTAATGATCAATAAAGTATACTGAATTTCGAATTCATCAAGGCGTTGGAGACCCTAAGAGTTGGTACAAGCTGGGGAGGATAATAGTAGAGACCGACAGCAACAGTGGAGAAGGGCTGGGTTAAGATCTAAATATTTTGCGCCCCGTAATTAATTATTACTCTACTTTATCAAATAAATTAATGAAGTACTAGGCCGATAATAATTACGAATTATCGCCCAGTGTTGCACAACTCTAGCGATTCCAAGCAACGAAAAACCAAAATATTATCTTATACCAATGAGCTTACTTTCACAGAATACCAAATAATTAATTAAGATATGAGAGTCTCACTTGTAGGTAGGTAGCAGCAGTGAAACGCAAAATTTTGTTTGCAATCATATACTAATATCAAATAAGTTGTTCTTTTTGTTTTTTTTTTCAAAAGTTATTTCAAGTACAATAATAGTATATGTAGGTATGGTCCAAACGCTGGCCAACAGCGATACAGCTATAATATGTACTAAGCTTCTAATCTTAATTATTAAAATTACCTGCAGCTTAAGAGAAATCGATATTGTACACAAGGAAATGAATAATAAAAAAATATGGTCAACAGTATGCAGGAATATATAAAAATATAGTACCACGGTCGATATTATGACGTCATAAATCGGAAGTGCAAAATCAAATACAAGTCAGTGAAATACATCAAAAATTATAAATAAAATCAAAACAAGTTATTAAAGGCTACTCGATAGGCCAGTCAGCTCAATAATAAGGTAAAAAGTTTAGTTTAAAATTAGTAAATAGATTTTGATTTTTAGTGAGAGAAATTAATTTAAATTTGAATTTATAAATATGAAGAACAAATTAATAAATTGGCTAATTGACTGTATCGAGGAATTTAGCTTGCAAAAGATATAATAGTTTGAAATTTTAATTATTTGCTACGGTTACTTATCTGGACGTCCTCCAATAGCTGTGGCCGTTAGCTGTTCAGACCTTCAGGCGAAGAAATGTCACCTGGACTCAGGCGTACACAGGTGGGAGCAGCACCAGCTCCAACGCTGAAAATGAGTCTCTTGCCTGGTCAGACGAGTCAGCAATCCCAATAACCGAACCAAAGAAAAATCCAAATTCCAGAACTTGATCGTCGTCGTGACGGAAATCCCTTGGAATAATATCCAAACTCCTCCTGAGGGTTTTCTAACCAAAATGGAGTCTGGGTCTAGCAGTAGCCTAATGCTAAAAACGGAATCAACGAATGGTTGTCGATGGTCTGGACAAGTGCAGTGGGCTTCTTACGAAGTCTTGACTCGGAATCTGCTATTCCAGGTGCCAATATGGCAAGTCAGCAGGAGGATATCCTCTAAAGATGGTGGAACGAGGATTTTAGAGGGTGGCGGCCATTTTCACAATTCTCCCTCGTGGGTGCGAACTTCCTCTGTTCAAAAAAAACCCCAAGTGCCCGAATAACAGCTTTAGAACTTTCAAATCCAAACAGGAACTATTTCGCAAAAGATGCTCATCAATAAATCTCGTAAATACGATCAAGCCAGGCTCTACTTGAAAATTATGATGAATGCATCAGAAAATGAACCGCGCACCACTCTGCAGACTTGAGACTCTCTCTAAGCAGGAACAAATTTTTGGAGCAACAGGTCCAAAATGTCTCGCCATGTTGCCACGATTTCACGCATAAAATCCTAGTTAAGACTTCAATTCTTTATCAATAAGCAACCAGTCATACTTAACACCAAAGGCACAGCAAATATCCGTCAATTAAATATCCAAAGGTCAAATCCGAGAAATAGAAACAATAAATAAAATTCATTGTTTCAAAGCCACAGTCAGGTAAAATGTCACATCCGATATAAAAATTCTGCAGTCACGGGATCGGAAACTTATTCATGATCCGGCAACTACGGTCACAGTGTTGCTGTTGTAACCACAGGAACCGGTCGATAAAACTAGAAATGACTAGAAATACGTCGGCATCACGGAGGGCAATATTACCGGAAAAACTTATCATAAAAAATCACTCACAAAACTATATTTGGGCATTCCAAAAGAACCCTAAATTACACCATTGTAAGCCCTCGAAAATAATAACAAAATCTAGACCTGCAACAATGCATCCGACTCATCTGAATAATTCATTCCCAAAGTTGACAATGTAGCGCCCTCTTTTGTAGGAACCTACGATACGACCAAATGCGCCTGATAGAATACTACGATGTGTGCAGGAGACCGAGGAAACTGCCCCGACCGTCCACTTCCACCGCGGTACCTTTCCAAAATTAACGACAGAAAAATCGATAATCGAACCGTAAGCCAGGCTATTGATAAACGAGACCTGGAGATGTCGTGACACATCGATCAGTTGCGCGGACCTATACAGTGTAATTCTAATAATACTTGTTTTATTTCAGTTCGCACTAACTGAATCCAAAATTCTGTTCTCTAAAAATCGAAACGGCAGAATCGCACAAGCATAATCATTAACATATTAAATCCAGAGTGCATTAAAAGAAGTTTTCGTAGTTTTAAAAGACAATCGTGATAGGAAAGCAAAATTGTAAATTTAAAAATGATTAATATTTAGTAGTATTATTATCTAAAAATTTGTTTATTGTATAATTATTTAAATAGTTTAATATTATTATTAGCATGCTATAAGCCCGAAATCACGTTACTATTCGAAAACGATAAATTTCGAATATCACAAATTTTACCAATTAATGGTTCTATCAGTTCAAAATATTGCTACGGGTTGCTTTGTCTAATCTTAATTAGAGAATGATGACTAACAAATCGCAGAATTTGCTGATCGGTACTAGGGATGGGCGATATTAGATTTTACCTATCGATAGTCCTCAGTTTTATATGGCGCAAAAATTGCATGTAAGTACGTAATCCGTTTATCCATAACTGGTGATATCCTCGGATACGTATCGATATCAGCGGATACCTATCGGCATTATTGTTCACCTATTGTTATTCGATATGTCGCTGACCTAGCGATAACTATCAGTATATCGATAAAACGCCCATCCCTACTTGAGCACGAAAATTATCTATTACCAGCTACCAGTGTAGCGGGTGCAGGGGTTTTGTTTCTACCGCGATTATTGCTGCTATTGATAATCGATTGGTAAATAAATATAAGCGGTAACACCATTTTATATAAAATATTGATAACTCAATAACTTTCTAGGGACCGCATTAATTTTTCTTTTTAGTTCAACATAAAGTATTTATAAGGTTCAGGGTCGGATTTAGGACCTATGTGCCTTTTACTATTTATAAGCGGTCTCAATTATAAATAATTGAGACCGCCCTACACAAATAATTGATGAAAACCGCATGTATGCCCTACGGCAATTCAATGGGAAATCTTCACAAACCATCGCGCCAGGTCTGTATCGAGAAGCCTACGACGGGGCCTGTAGCTATAGTTTCAATAGCCCCACCCTTAATCCTGGCCTGATGTTTAATATAGGTCTGAAAAATCGTTAAGAAAAATCGGTGGTTGCACAATTTTTCATAAAATTCTCTAGAGCAAAGTACTCCCCGGGGTTAAATTAAATATTTTTTTCATGGCAACGTAAAGTATTTAAAACTTTTATTTTAAGTCAAAAATATCGTTGGTATTGGTTGAGAGGCAACAGTGTAGGGAAATTCTTTAATAAAATTTTCGAGAGTAAAATACCCCCTAGGGCTGAATTTAACTTTTTTTATGGTAGTTAAAGTATATAATTAAACTTTTTTATTGCAGCCAAGTTTCATTGGTTTTAGATGAGAAACAATTTTGGTGATACATTTTTTTAATAAAATTATAAATATATTTTTATAATAGCAATAACCTACTATTGATATATCTTACAAGTATACGTTTTTTTTAGATTACTTCATAAATATTAAACTTCTCAATTCTGGTCAGCAAATTATTTCCTTTTGAAAGCCTACTCGACTATAGGGTAAAATCCGAAATGGTATTCTAAAAAAAACTTAATTATTTGTTTGGATTTACAACTTAATTGAAATTCTTGCTCATGAGCAAATACTCAAGATAATATCGATAATATTTACTTTTATATTCATGTTATTAAATGATTAGCAAAAGTAAGTTAATAACTGCGCATATGCAATAATAAAATTTAATTTATTTAATACAGCTTCCTATTTTTTCCATGGTTCATCAGGTACAGAATTATTATTTTATATTATAGACACCTTCGGAGCTATAATAGTTAATTTGTCTCACATATATAATTCCACGAAAAAGGGAATCCGATTATATAGGTAATACCGAGTTAATGTTTCAAGCAAACCGATTGCCAGTGTCTGACACCCGCTAAGATCATTAGACAACAATTGAGACAAACCTTTTTTTATAATCTTAATTATATATAAAGAAAATGTGTAACATAAAAAATTAATGTGTGTCTGAAATATTATTGTGAAAAAAGATATGCTTATGAAATTTATCTCGATTTAAAATGACTGCGCATATGAGTAAATAAAATTCCTTTACCTAATCAATTGTTTCGATTTACAAGCTAGTGAAATTTTTGTTTATTACACAGTAGGTATTTGAGAAAATAATTTAGAATTTACTTTCAAATTTTTAATATTAATGGGTTTGAAAACGTAAAGTAATAATTGTGCATGTGTAATAATAAAGCCGAATTTATTCAATATAGTATTTTCTTTTGTCCAAGATTTATCACGTACTTGATACCCGTTCGTTACTTTAACCTTCCGGTAAACGGGTGGAAAAATGATTCACTAGTAGACGGGTGGGGTCCATTAGACCCAATAAAAATATTATTATTTCAAATAGTTTTTACAACTTTTTTTGTTTTTATATTACTATTTGAACTAATTTCCTATTTTTAACAAAAATAAAAAACAGTATGTATGTATAAAAATATTTATAACTAATTTTTTTTTTATAATAACTAAATGGTTACTTCTTCATCAACTACAAACATGTTATTCCTAAATATTGCAAATACATCTTTCTTTGAATTTAAACCACAAAATCATTTGAACAAATGTTCTAGTAAGTTTATTTCGTACAAAAATTATTAAAGAAAGGGAAATCTTATTGTATTAACATTAATTAAAAAAACAACTAATTTTTTTCACTGCATTCTTGACAAAACATTTCAACATGCTCTAAACACAACCAATTGTTGCAACATTTGCAATAATATTTTGTTTTGCGGTCCTTGCAATATTTACAGCGACCTCTCTTGTTCACTGGGGGTACTGGTTTTTTCTCCTCAATTCCAGACAGGCGAATAGAAATTTGCCGAATTGCTCGTGGTATGTGCTGATCAATAGCGCGCCTTTTCATATTGTCCATAACCAGTTGAGTCCCTAAACTTCTTAAAAACACTCTTCGATTCACTTCTTCTGTGTTTTCATTAGCCGTATAAATAACAAACGCATTTATAGCTGCCACATTAAGTAGACCATAAAAAACCACCATGGTCCAGCGCTTTGTATTTCTTGCAACATCGTATGAACTTGCAAGATGATCCACGCTATCAACACCACCTTTCGTCAAATTATAAAAGGTGATCATTTCGGGTTTTTTCTGCTCGCCGGTGCTTTCATCAATTTTATTGTCATTGTGCATAGACGAAACTACTAGAACACATTTACCTTTTCGTGGGACGTAAGACACAAGCGACATATCTTGGCTGAAAGCAAATAAGGAGGAATACTGTTCCCGCCCTTTTGAGCTGACCAGGGCTGGGGGAAGTTCTCTTTTATTAGAACGAATTGTAGCAACGACTGTAGTCTTATGGAGATCACGCATTGTTTTTACCATCTCGTAGCTTGTAAACCATCGATCCATAGTTACATTTCTTCCAGTATTTAAAATAGGTTTACACAATCTGTAAACAACATCTGCGGTTACGTTGCTAACATCATATAGTCCAGTAGGCTGCTTTCCACAATATAATTCCACACTGCTTGTATAAAACGTTCTGGAGTCTACCAACGAAAACACTTTAAGCCCTTATTTATTTGGTTTATTTGGTATATAAACCCTGAACCCGCAGCGCCCGCGAAAAGCTAGCAACATTTCGTCAATGGTTACAAATTCTCCAAGAGTATAGGGTTTCTGGAAATTTGCATTGATTTTGTTCAGTAGTTCTCGTACTGCTGCGATTTTATCTCCTTTTATTCTTTCGTCTCTAGTTGCAACGTTGTCAAACCGCAGGCACCTTAGCAAAAATCGAAATCTGCGCAAAGCCATTGTAGCAGGGAATATTTCTACTCCCATCCCATCTATGGTAGACCAAAGTTCCAAAATATTTAGACGCCCTCCATGCAATACCCCAGCTAAGTATAACACACCTATAAGTGCCTTGATTTCTGTGCGATCTGTTGGTTTAACATCATATTTATCTTTAAATTTTTCGGCAATGATTTGAATGTATACATTGGTATTCCATACAATCATGCCTATAATATACTCATCGAAAAATAAATTCCAGCATTCGAGTACCTCGGTTAAACGTTTTGCATTACCGACGACACCAGATTAAATGAGACACTAAATTATACTTCCTTGTACGTACATTTTGGGAATTAGGATCCTTGCGCCATTTAGTTTTGTCCTTCCCATAATAATATTTAGCAGAGTTACTGTCCCCCGTCTTTTTATTTCCAATTTCTTCTTGTTCTGGATACTCAAAATTATCTTCTCCTTCCTGCTCTGAATCTGTTTCATGCACCAAAACTTCTTCAAAGTCGGGATCAGCAACGGAGTCATCGTCACTATCGGGATCTTCATCTGTAGACACTTCTACATACAATTTTTGGAGTCTAGCGACCTCTGCTTCATAAGAATACATTATTTTAAGAAAACAACGTTTTAGTCACAACTTATAACAAAAGTTCATAAAAACACAGCAAAATAACAAAAATCCACAACACTGCAAAAACTAACACCAGTGCACGGGTTGGGTCTATTAGGATATATGCTGCTGCTGCAGGTCCAGAGTGAACTGAACTGAATTGTTGCCAGTAGCAATAGATGTAGGTGGCGCCGACCGAAAGGTACACAGAGGATCGAGTCGAAATTCAAGCGCTGTTAAAAATGGCGGGTAAAAAACGAATAGCTTGGTCTATTAGACCCAACCCGTGTACCGGAAGGTTAAGTGAAACGAGAATTGATGCAGAATTATATCGAAAAAGTATAAAAATATAAAATTTGACCTGTTAAAGAGCTTTTATGAAGCAGCCTCTCTAACCTACTTGAATTGGCTAACTTTGTTATAATGTCGTCGTACTCCTCATACTCCTGATCAAAAGTTAGCATTGCGCCAACATAATCATATGACTAGTTTTGAGGCTGGAGGGGATTAAAGTTGAAAATATTGAGTATTTAGGAGTATTAACATTTGCTAAAATAACTATCTATTAATTGTTTCTTCAAAACCTTCCTGGAGATTATTTTTAACTAACAAATTACATACGATGAATAATTTCTAAATTCCTTACTGACATACAAAAGACTAAGTTCTGTATTTAGTTTATGTTTTTCAACAATTGGGTATGACTTAATAGATAATTATGAGGAAACGAATTGTACCGTTCAAATGTTTCACAAATAAATAAACTTGCTGCACTTAACTGATTAATATATTGAAAACGATATATATCTATATACATATATATATATATATATATATATATATATATATATATATATATATATATCTTTTATGTGCTTTGTTTGCACTTTGCTACTTGCAATTCTTGGAAATAATTTTAATTCCTCATTCATTTTTTATAATCACACTAGTCTATTTTCAATTCAAATAAACTGCTCGTCAAAAAAAAAAGACGAAACACCTAGTTTTTTGGGCAACATTTGAAAGCGCATTAATTGAAAATTACTTTTTTTGACAAGCCGTTTAGTTTGTTCATAAAAACACTAGCATTAAAATACATACTTATACGTAATATAAACCCCAAAATAAGCAGGCGCTATTCTGGGTTTAGATAAGCTCATTGAAGTTGCAGAGCAGGTATTCCGATCCACTTCAGAGGGACTTTTTCTCAAAAAAAAAGTGTATTTTTGTTTTTAGCTGATTAATAGTATTATTAATTATGACATCACAAATTTTAAGTGCTGGCGCTCTCTCATTCGATTTATTTAGCCTTCTCCTTTTTGTCTCAATACCTTCATCGCCTTTGCCTGCTACATTATATGAGGCATTTTCTGATTCCTAGTAAAGCTTATATTTTATTCTCAAAGAGCAGAGTGAGAGACAAAATTCCTATACGGCAATATCCTCTGAAAACACCCCCTCAGGTTTTACATATCTTTACGTTTTAGCATCCCTAGATGCCAAAAAATATGTTTTATCAATTTCATCGATTCGTCTGCGTCTGGTCTGTCGGTCTGTCTGTCAGTTCGCGACTAGCTAAATACTACTCACCCGATTGACTTTAAATTTTGAGCAAAAATTAAGGGTCATAAGGATATGACCTGGTAATATTTTGGTAAAAATCCAATATAACGGAACAATATTTTGTTAGAGTTGTGTATTATTTGGGCTTAAGATCCAGTTTTCCCAGGAGCTCTTCCGTTACCAAACACCAGAGACGTGGCGAGAAGCATATATTACCAAACACCAAAAGCGTGGCAGAGAGGGGGCTGTCGCCTCGCACTACGGCCTCAACTTGGCAGTCTCCCATGGAAGCACTAATCGTACGACTTAAAAGTGCACATTTCAGCCAGCTCACCAAACGATTTGGTGCTCCTTTGGCCTTCAAGGCTCCGCAAATGGTTGATGTTCTGGTTTTATCAAAGGCACCTTCTACGTCGAAAAAGAGTGATAATACTACTTCTTTCTCTGCTACAGCTTTTTCCGCTGTTGGAACCACAGCATGGATAATAGTCTCTGTTCACTTTCCCTTGTTGCATGCATGTTGGTTCTTGTGTAGTGTTATGCTGTGAGAGTATCCATCTTTTCTAAAATTTTCATTTTTTCATTGTCAACCTAATTGGTCTGAAGGACTTAGAGGCGATGTAGTCTTTCATCCCCGCCTTGGGGATAAAGACCACATTTGCCTATCTCTACGCTATAGGGACAGCCCAATGCTATGCTTGCCCGAAATACCCTCTCCAAACCTAGGACGAGAGTATCTAGACCTGCCAGCATCAGAACGCATCTCTTTTGGGATCGCGGCATGGTTACCCTCTCCTGAAAAGTGGGTGCTGAGGAGAAGATCTAGAGTTTTCTCTCTGTTACCATTTCAAGTATTATCTCTTTTCTTCAGGGCAGTTATTTTCTCCATGTCAGGGCCCAGGAGCTTAAGCAGCCGAGCTGAGTCTGAGACAATGTTTAGCTGCCCGCAGAATTTGCGCTAGCTTGTTCTTTTGCTAAATAAGCTTTAAAATCATTCTGTCTTTTGCTCTGGAAGGCTTATAATTGGCTTTTTAGCCTCTCTTTTCATACGTTCGAGAGTCTCGTTCCACCAGGAAACCCTTCGGGTGCCCGTTTTTTCTAAGCGGACAGGATTTCTCAAAAGCCTGAAACTTGGCTTTGCTTATTGCTGCCACTAGTTCTCCAAGTCCTCTTTGGGGCTTTGAGGCCTACCCATTTCGCCTAAAACGGATTGTTGTTGGGCTGTTGGATTCGAATTCAAACCGAATCATTCTGTCAGACATTGAGATATCACTAGTTACTCTCCAGTTCTTTACCTTGTATGCACAGTTACGCGTTAATATTGTAATGTCTATCACCTCTCTTCGAGAGCGATTAACATTGGCTCCGCATAAACATTTGCTACTTCCAGATTTCTCGACCTTAGATACTCCACTAAAGAAGAAGTACCCCCCCCCTTGGTATCCGTGCTACCATAGATTATATTGTGCGCGTTTGAGTCGCAACCGATAAAGGCTGGGAGACCGACCTCTTTAGCGTAATAAACTACTATAAACGCGTGATATCGTATGGAAGATATAAACTACCTAATATTGCTTTAAGGTTAGAGTAGCTTACCTTATGCTCCAGAACTACTACTGTAGCATCCTTGGTCCCAAGTTGAGTCCTTAGTAGAACTTCCTCTTGTATGGACGTTATGTCCAACCTTTACTCTGAATATGTGGGGGTCAGTCTCGGCCGCCTTAGGTCACAGGGACAAGTTGCGGGCACAATCAAGCAACCATGGGAGCATGCTTGTGGCCATCGTCCTTTTCTGGGCTCAGAACTAGCTAAATGGCGGCCTGCTCTTCAAAATATCTATTTGGTATGGAGAAGATATATAATGCCCCCATTTAGGCGTATTTGTCTAGGCGCTAAATTATTGTTGGTTTACATTTTAATTAGTATATTCCCCGTATAACAACGCATTATATTTAATAAAACAAGAGGCTTATTTTCCCGGTTTCATTAACAGGTTTTATTTTCCCTCGAATTCTAATACTTTCTATAACAGTGATTGTTGTTCAATATCCAATTTGTTCGAATGGTATAGAGCGTTGGATCTTCCTGAAGTTTTGAATATCGGATGAGCCTCGAATCCACTGCTAGCAAAGTTTTTTTCTTCTGTTTAATATCAATCAAGTCAATAAAAACGTGTTAAAAATAATTATAAAAGTTGTTAAGAGCCTAGGGCCAAATTCCTAACTTTTCTTGCTTACAGAAATTTCTGAAAAAACATTAATGTTACTATTATAATAAAGTTGATCGGATGCTCAAAAGATTTTTTTTTTCTAATTTACATTTATTTAAACTCTAAACTGGTGATTGATCATTTTCTATATATTTAAAACAAAAACCGTTTTTCCCTCCGCTTTCCACCAGCTGGAGCCACGGATGCGTTTTCATGACTTCTAATAGTTTTTATTATAATTTTAAGGCATCTCAAAAGCAAAGGGAGCAATAACCCTTAAAATAAATAAGACGAAAACGCTGCGTTATACCGCATTCATTTATTCGAAGGGTCGTGATGAAATTTGACGGATTTAGTTCCTCAACCAGAATACAAATGCATTTGTTCTTTAGATTTGATTCAACCGTTTTTATTGATTTTGCTTTCAAAGGATCCCCGAACAGAAGTTTTATGGCGATGTTGTGGGGGATTACCACATATATTTTTTAATTGTTTAAACATTTAATTACTTACGAGCAGGTATGGCCTATCGGTCAATGGCTTAGCATAGTGCATGACCTATGCACGACAGTTTCTAGCGATAATTTTATTATTTACACCTAACTGAGTGGAAGTGTTTTACAGTAAATCGGTGATGAATTTAAATAAATTTAACTGTAAATTAGTTCCAACAGTAAGAATAGAAAATTGGTAAATATTTCATTTATTATTATTAAAAGAAGTAAGCTAGAGGTGCATCCCACATGAAAATACATTGACTATTACAAATCTAACCTGAATTTATTAAGAAACATATGTTGAGTTATCAGAAAATTAATCCGAGTAAAATGATTCTAAGAGCTGTACATCTAAGCCGCTGTTGTCTAGATCTGACCAGCTTTCTTCAGAAGACCTGGTGTTCGGTAAAACTGAACTAACGTAATGTTAGTGATCTGTTCCCGTTCTATTTGCGACATCTCATATTCTTTGACGTGTCGATATATGTTTGTCCACACGATGAGTGGCAATTCGTTGATGAGTTAGGGCGTCAACGCCGAATGACACAAATGTAGTATTATGAGCTACCACCCAGTTTTTTACGGTGGCTCATATTTTCTCTATAGGGTCAGTTATGGATAATACGGCGGTAATCTTAGAACTTTGTGACCATTATTTACTAATAACTGATCTAATACACAAGTGGACAAAAATCGATGTTTATTCTCTTGAACTATTGCGTAAACTTTTGTCTTTGTCAATTTCGTTCAACAATATTTTTATCCGGTAGACACACATTACTTGTTTAATGCTCAAAGAACAGACCTCTCCGGCAAATTTAGTAGCAGCTGAGTTTCAAACCTTATCATAAAATTAGAATGGTTTATATTGTCATGATAGTCTAAATAAAAATATATCAAGCTAATTATTTTTTATTATATTATTGGACTAAAATAAAAGGATAGTAACCAATTTTACTGCCTTGTACTTTAAAAGATTATAGCTTGAGAATATTATGGCACCTGACCTGATACATTACTAACCATGCGGGACATTCTAATTCTTAATTTCACTATAATGGTACATCCAATAATGAATGTATAGAAGCACGGATGTATTAAATGGGTGAGCTTAATTGGGGACATTTTCAGACAAACAAAAAAGTTTTAATTTTACTTACCTGATATAAAGATGAGTAAGCCATTTGGTACAAAACCAATTTCTCCCCCGGCATGAACGATTTTTAAGTCCTATGCCTTAAAGATGGGTTTCTTTAATTCTCTGTTACTCTGATCTGACCACCGACGAGATTGTGTGTGCCTACTATAGATATATATTTGTTCCTTCTTCCTTATATTGATTTTTTTGAGATCCTAATTTGGTTTTAATCGGATCATACAGAAACTACGATTTTAAGAACTGTGGAGTGTGAACATTGGAATTAATTTTTATTTGAGTATTTAGATGCCAACAATTAAGACGGCCTCAAGTCAAATGTTTAGAACCGCATTGCCTATATGTTCATTTGTAAAACTTAAATAGTAACCGAGCGGTTAGTCACTTAATATTATAATATTCATACATGATTTAATTTATTAAGCTATAAATGCATTTTTTAAAAACGCTGATTTATTGCCCAGTTTATTTGAAATACCGTATGATGTTATGATATTATATGATGTTATGAAATATCGTACGATATTATGATATTATTGAAAGAAGATAGACGATAATAATATCCGCTTTAATTTATGTAGACTTAACGATGACCATACCTTATTAGATCTTTGGTTATAACGATACAGGTAAAAGCACATGGTTAAAATCTGTACAAATAATAACTGAAGCTAAAGGCGGAAACAGACTGATATCACCTCACGTTCCATCACGTAAATTCACGTTGCGCCTAAAATATGCATACTATCATTTTACTTCATAGTTTAATGTTCCGGAAACACACTGAACTCATGCGTATTTCCTCACGTCGTCGCCAATTTCACACGTATCCTAAAGTTTTTATTTTCTGTAATTCTGCGTATTTTAGCCTCAATGCTATCTCATATTTCATGTTTTTATTGTGGCTATAGAGTATTTCTATTGAAAATGGACGAGCTTTTGATTAAGCAAATCAGACTGCATACCGAATGCAAAATATTTCGCAAGATTCTTCGGAGGATACAAACAGGAAATAAATATTGTTTTTGGTTATGTCAATATATTCTTATAATATAATTTAAGCATATGTAGGTATTTATTAAATTTAGCAATATTATAAAACAACATTACTTAATACAAAACTCAACTACTACTACTACTACACATTTTTACAATATCTGTCAGAATTAGGTTGTACCCAGACTAAATTGTGCACCTACTAAGGGGTTCGAAATTCGGTTTTTCTTGATTTGTCAACAAAGTATTGTTAAATATTCGATACGTTGAATAAAAGTCTATTTTGTGCGTTCAAACTTGATACTAAAAATCCAGCAAAATTTTCTAGATTTTTTGTAATATTTGTTTTTTGTGAAATATGGTTTGGTTATAAAATTCTTCTCTTCATTTACGTTATAAAAACAGCAACAGATTCCATTTCTTCCTTCCAATCTGGAAAACTGGTTGAGCAGTCATTATTCATTATTAAAAACAAATGTTAACAACAACTGAGAACAAAGAAGTTGCTAGAATAATCATACAAAATGGTGTGGAATAACATTGTTTATAATAAGGCATGACAGGTGTGTGTCTCTAAACGTGATATCACATGACATCACAGTCTAGGTTTGCTAAGCATAATGGCATGTGACTTCACATGACGTGATAGCAGTCTGTTTCCACCTTAATATACATATATGCTGTCAGTTTAAACATTGCCGATGAACTCGTATAGTAAAAAACATGAATAATCTGTATCTCCGAGCTTTTTTATATGGCTTTCATTCTGTAGATCGACCCACATAGGTAAAACCGATAGTGGATATGAGTATCTATTTTAGGTATGTTTATTTGTTTAAATATGCGATGATTAGATTTTAAGAAAGCGATTTTAACTGTATGGTAACAAATAACAACCGTGCTAAATTTAGTTAGGTCAAACAATAACAAACACATTTTGTTTTAAATGGAACCTCACGTGATGCACCCGTTTGACGTAATAATAGGTTATATCCGCCTTTCAGGGTTTAATAAATTATTACAATATTTTACCAGTTTGTTTTTTTGCATAATAATTGATTATGTGACATGATTGGTAAATAAATAAGATATCTCATCACTACCACTTCAGGCGAGATTTTGATACTCTAAACTATATTTATTTAATATAACTTAATTGCTTTTAATATTTTATCGTGCGCATTTTCAGATATCAAATATCAATTTAAATAAAACATATTATTTCAAGTCACATTTTTAATATTATTAAAATGAAGTGGTTGTGTGGTTTAGCTATTCTGTGCCTTATTAAGGCAGCTGTAAGTGTAAATCATGTGTGAGTTTTGTAAGAAAGTTTGCTCTAAAAGGACATTTACTAATATTAAATAGGCAGCAAAATACAATATAGGCAGCTTTTGATTATTTTCGAGAAAAATATGTATACAATTAATAGTAATATGTGGTGTCTTATTGACTACACTGATATTATATAATTATAGAATAAAAAGGTATACATTTGAATACATGTATACCTTGCCCCTAGACAAATTTTCTTACTCTTTTATAGAACTAGCTTCTGGGTACTGGGGTAGTAAGTATTTGACCATTCATTTTTAATTAGTTTTAACCTTTAAGTTTAGATGCTAATCAACCTCATTTTTGAATAATACAAAGCACGAAATAAAAACCCCAGATCTATATTGCTACACAAAAATTATTCGATGCTGTTTTTTCTCCGGTATATGTCTTGAATTATGTCGCTTAAAAAATGTAGCATTGTAGCAGAACTTGTTACAAGTAAATGTAAATTTTAAACCATTCAAAATTCATATGACTCATAATTTTGTTATATTAAAATTTTTTAGTCCTGTGTATTTGCAACCTTAGAGTTTTGATTAATTTTTAATGCAGTAGCTTGTACAATATTCATGGTATTTTATGTTTTGACATGTATTTTCCCATTTTAATTTTTGAAATTAAAAAACAAGTGTAAATACAAACCTTGATTTGTATTTAGGCTTATTTTAACGTAAATTATTTTTTAGTCATATGACCAAATACCTTCCTTTTATGAGGGAAATAAAAAACAAAAAAGCATGGAAAAGCTGCAAAAATTCCACAACATATATTTTTTCTGGAGCATCTTATATTTTTATGACGGTTTTCAAAAGTATATAATATGATGATATTTATTTAAGCATTTTTGAAATGCTAAGCCTTAAAAATTGGTAGGAAAGTTTACACTTACCTCAGTTTCTAGCTTTGCCGTACTAATTAATGTGATTTGTTTACTTTGTTACCGCTCAAACCGTCATCTTGATAAAGGGACTGAAAAATCACTTTTTTGATATGGCCGTTTCCGAGTTACGTGAAACATAGTTAATATCATAGTAGTCGAGCATAAATTTTCCTACCGTTTTTGTATTACAATTTTTCTTTCAGTCAAACAACCCAACAAGATACAATGAATAAAGTGGATTATTAACTACAATTTGGCAAATTAGTTATTCTGTTCTTAAAATTTTAGTTATTTTGGTTTATGGTTTTTAACTTTTTGCATACCAAAACGAAAGTTGAGGCTTAATTTTACATTTACTCTAACTTAAATTTACGTGACTATTTATCTGCGTCAAAATGTGCACACCAGTTACTTCCACTTGGCTTTTTGATTTGATATTTTGTACATTTAAAGATCAGATAGCCATACAATAAATTGATGACCCTGACTGAGCCTTTGACCAATTTTTCTGAATAGTTTCTACAATTTCTTACTTAACTTCAATTGTAAGTCGGTTTACAGTAAATCTGTACAATTATATACTGTAAAACAAAAATTATATATATATATATATATATATATATATATATATATATATATATATATGTGTGTGTTGATTTTTGCTCCTTCTCGGATGGAAAAATACAATGTGTTTTCATTCCGGTTGTACATCCGTTCACTACTGTCGTTCTGAAAAGAACAGTTTTGCTGACGTTTCGCCAAAATCACATTTGGCATTTTCGAAGTGTTGGTGACTGGTTAATGAAAAAGGCTACACAAATCGCACCATAGAGAAAGCTATTAATGCACAGGTTTCCCGAACAACGAACAACAAAAATTTTGAACCGGGAAAGCAACGAGTAGTCTTACCATATGTAAAAGGCACAACAGACAGAATCTAAAGCTGAGGTTGTTTGTTTATTTCTGATGCTGAGTTTATGCTCTTCCACTCTTGCTGATATTCGCCTGTTAGTTTGCCCCACGTACAACTTTTCACAGTTCTGGCACGGAATACTGTATACTCCGTGGTTTTCCAGTTTGATTTTATCTTTTGGGTTTCCGAGCAGTTTACCTATAGTTGTTTGTGGCTGGTGTATTGTTCGTATGTTGTGTTTCCTAAGAATTCTTCCGATTCTGTCTGTTGTGCCTTTTACATATGGTAAGACTACTGGTTGCTTTCCCGGTTCATAATTTTTGTTGTTCGTTGTTCGGGAAACCTGTGCATTAATAGCTTTCTCTATGGTGCGATTTGTGTAGCCATTTTTCTTTAACCAGTCACCAACACTTCAGTCTCTATTCGGACGCGAGAAAGAAAGAAAGCTTCGAAAATGCCAAATGTGATTTTGGCGAATCGTCAGCAAAACTGTTCTTTTCAGAACGACAGTAGTGAACGGATGTACACCCGGAATGAAAACATATATATATATATATATATATATATATATATATATATATATATATATATATATATATATATATATATATATATTTTCTGATAACAGATTAGTTTTCTACAATATGAGTTTTAATATCCACGATTGAAACAAAAATTTGTCACGGTGACTTTAAGCAGTTTAATTATAACAACAGTTTATTAGACCTGGACCTAGGGCACATTTTTTGGCATAATTTCTACTACAACAAGAACATTGATGAGAAGGTGCTGGAAAAATAATATCTTTGTTTAGGGTTAGCAAACCAAAGAAACCGTGGCTGATATAATTAAAATAATGATGAGAGAGAGACTCAGTTCTTGCAAAATTTAAGTAACTTTATATAAGGAACTTAGACATTTTGTTTTAGACTATGTTAGTCGGAAGAAGAGGAACTATGCATCCACAATATTTTTACAAGTAACAAGAAGGGGTGAGCGGTCCTTAAAAAATTGATTATCAGAAAATGAAATAAAAAAAAACTATTAACCAACCTTGGCAATCCAAATGACAAACAATTTTTTTGCTGATTTTGTTAATAAACAAATCATAACTGTGTACTAAACTACAGTACATTTTTATAATAATCTGCCACCACATAGCAATAACAAATTTAATGTTAGATTAAGTACAATTCAAGATATCGAATCAGCCTTCCAATCTGTTAAATCAAATGCATCTGGTTGTACTGGTTTATATCGTAGGATGTTGAGCTATTGTATGCCCTGTATGTTACTTATAAGATTTGTTATTTAATTAATAGCCGCTTGCAAAGGGAATATTTTCCTAGTTCTTGGAAGGAAACCATTATACAACCAATTCCTAAGACAAATGCCCCTTCCACTTAAATTTCAAAAATTTTCGAAAACATAGGTCACGTACAGATAACTGACCAACTAGAACAACAGTCTTCAGAAATTTTTATAGCACGATTTTGGCACTTTTAAATGTTACATACGTTATTATAAGAGCAACAGATCAAAAAAATGGCTGTACTCGGGTTATCGGACTTTTTGAAAGTCTTTGATACACTTGATCATGAAGTACTCTGTACGGATTAAAGCATATTGGTGTTAGTGAGATTCCCTTAAAACTGTTAGTTGTTTAGCAGAAAATAAAATTAATAATGAGTCGTCTGGGGCATTATCTGTTATGACTAATGTGCTACAGGGATCTGTCTTGGACTCCTTGTTATTTTTAATTTATATCTTTGATGACACTCAAATTTATTTGTTCTCTTCCTGAAAAAGCCTATGAGTTGGTTGATCTCATAAATCCTGACCTAAGTATAACAAATTAATTTTCACAAACACACTATTTGACTCTTATTGCCAAAAAGTTAAACTTTTTCGCTCATTGATAACATAAAATATAGTAAAAATTTGTTGCAAAATAATTTGTCTCATAGTGAATAATAAAAAGATACCATATCGAAATTTAGGTGTAATCATTGACTCAAATTTATGTCCTACAGAACATGTTTCTGGTCTACTAAGACGAATATTGTATGCTTAGAATATTATACGCCAACCGGTATCTCCTTAGTTTTAAACTTAGGAAAATGTTATGTGAGTACACAATATTTGAAATATTTCATTATGGATGCACGGTTTACGGATCCTGCCTGGACGGGGCTACCAGGAATCGGATGGAGAGCGTGCATCACGTTTGTGACAGGTTTGTGTTTGAACTAAGGAGATATGTTCTATTTTCTGCAAAGTTAACAAGTTTGGCGTGGCTACTCATGGCGAAAGTATTGGAAAATCATTTATTAACCTTTACTCACCGACTATTGCTTAGAAATAGTCCATTCTATTTACGGCAAAAACTTTGCTACACATCAAACCTACACGCTGTTTCTGATAGGCCAAGGAATAAACAGGCTCTCTATTCCTGAAATCAGAACGGCGATCTTTTAGAGCAGTTTTTCTTATATTTCTGTAAAATTATACAATAGTCTAAAACCTTGCATTAAACATTCTTCTATTCTGTCGTTTAGGCGAGATATTAAAAAGTATTATTTGTTTAAATATTTGAATAATTGATTATATTACCTACTTCTTTTAAGTTTGTGATTGTTTTTAATTATTTTTATTTTTATATTTTCTCTCTCCTTTCCTTCGTGATATCAAATAGTGTATAAACTCTTCTTGTTTTATTTATTAAATGTGTATCATAAAATGTATAATCATACATTTTTCCAGTACATCACACATTTCATAATTAAGAAATAATGTACAATCATTATTGTATTAAAGTGCTTTAATATTTATCTATAACAAATGTATTGAAGGGTTCGGATCTATGGCTAGGCTATTCTTGTCTCATTTAGTCACCTTGATATTTGTTATGTAATTTTATTTACGATTTATATGTAAGAATAGCTAGTAAGCTAAACCGACATTTATGATTTTGCTCATGTTGGTTACTCTGATATGGTTTTGTGTCTTAAATTTGGTACTAGTTGTTCTTGTCTTTCTGATAATTAATCAACAAAAGACGATTATTATTATTATTATTATATTTATTATATAACTTGCCTTTTTTAAATGAGATATCTTGTAAATTTTACTTTTAAAAGATAGGCCTGTTTTACAAATTCTAAATATAACTGGTTTTGAAACCTTTATCATAAGAAATAAAAGTTTATTTTCAAAAAGCTTTTTACTTATGTTTTATACATTTTCTGCCCTGCCAGATTTATTAATATTATAAAAAAGATTTAGACAGTCCCGCATCATCATATTAAAAGTTAAGTTACCAAGATTGCATTGCAACACAAACTTGTCAAGCAGAATTGGATGAAAATAGACTTTCAAGATCAAGGTTAAACTCAAGATTGTCAGATATAGTTCCAACGGACCTATATATAAATAAAAAATTGGAAGCAATCAGTCAACAGATTCAATTATTGCATTGTTGTTAGACTTGTATATATAAGTACAACATTTTGAAGCAGTGAGTCATATGATGGCAAATGTAAATCCTTTTTTAATGTTTGAAAGCAATAGGTTAAATAGAGTTGGTTCAAAATTATTCAAGTTCAAAGTTTTTGATCAACGGCCTATTTAAGGTCAACAAATTATTGTCAGTTATCAGAACTTTATAAGTAAAACATATTAATGGGCCAAGTGGAAGTGGTTCAAGATTCAAAATTAGTTTTTCAAGAATTGATCCCGACAGACTCACAACCACAGACATAAGTTAGGTTATATAAAATCAAAAGAAAGTAAAATCATGCCTTAACTTCGATAATGGTGAGTAGAATGGTAAAACCAAAAAATATAATACCTAAAATTTCCAGAGACAAAATAACTAATATGTAAAGTAAATAGTCTATTTTATTCTCTTTTATCTAAAAACTGTCTGTCTGACTAAAAAAAAGTGAAAAAAATGCAAATAATTTTGTACTTCACTACTGTAATTAATATTTTTCGCCTAACTCGAACTGGAATTGACATTCTCGAAAACGTGATTTTCACTTCCGGCAATCCAAGATTACGGCGAAAAAGGCAACAACTCAAGGTCGAAAACTTAATAATTTGTATATACAAGTTACCAATTGTAACACGTATATATTTTTAGTGACCTTTTGCAAAGTAAGATCTTATGTTTGTCTCTAGTGACTGGGTTACTATGTTCACTGTTAAGAAAAATGCCCAACAAAAACGATGATAATTGGACACCCTTTATGTATATTTTTATTAAACGACGGTGTTGTTCGTTTTTGATAATTGTGTTACAATTAAAAATGAAATGAAAACACTGTATTTTAGAAAAATAAAAAGTTTTCAATATATTTTTTTAGTGCACTGTTGATCTGCTGGTAGATCTTCCCTATGGCACTATAAGAGGTCGGGCACTTTCAAGTCCTTCCAATATAACATTTAGAGCCTTCCAAGGAGTACCATATGCTGAACCACCAGTAGGATTATTACGATTCCAGGTATGCACAACAATCAAATGTTATATAAACCATATGACTACGACTATATCTACACTCTTGTACAAATTAAATTAAAACCCTGTTTAGATCTTAATAATTTTCTTATTTTGTGCACGACTTTAATATTTTTTTTGATTTGTTTAGCGTTATTTAAAATTTGAAAAATAGCAAAAGCCGAAATTAAAACATTAATACGTTTATTATTAGACTCGAGAAAATTGAATATTTGAATTATTTGTCTAAAAAAAAGTTAAATAGTATCAACGACTATGTGTAAAAACAGATGGTAAATATAACCTCCTTGATTTTCTGCTCCATAATCCAAATAAGTTTATTAATATTTCTTGGTTAATATTTTGTCAGCACAATATTATTCTTTTTTTAATTCCTGAACAGACTTAAGATCTTGGCCGATCCCCATTCCGGTTTGGGGGCCAAGACTGAGGTTCTATAAAATCTGGGCAGTTTTCTTGTAAACATCTGATAATACTGTTAGAGGGATATGTTAACGCACCGTCTTGTCAAAATTGTGATTATCACAAATATTTCCGGTAATACTTGAAATAAAACTTACCATTGATACAATTCAAAAGTTAACTTTTTATCTACAAAAATTAGTCGTATTTTCCCATTATGGTACCTCTCACAGAAATTATCACCGTTTGCGAAAAATTGGCCCTTTCAGCAAGCAACCGGTTTAAAGTAATGTCTCTCTTTTGTATATCAACGGCAAAATATACTTCGTTATTTTAGTTGCCATAGAGTAAAGGTTCATCGAAAAACTATATTATTAAAAGTTAACATCGTTCGACCCGTTTTTGTTTTATTTCAGCCGTTAGCTTTTGAGAATAATAATTTTTTAAAATATTTTAAATCTAAGTGTTTACAAATTCTTGTTATTTTAGATATTTTTCGACAACCTAACAAAACGTAAGCTGGATTATCTTGAATAAAATTTCGTCCTCGTTCAATGCTGGCAAGGATTCTGGCTAATCTTTTTCTTCTACGTCCATAATTAAATGTTTCACTAAGAAACTTTATCAACACTTTATTTTCTAGATAAAAAGTGGGAATTATTAGGGCCTATAAAGATCGCAAGGCAAGATATTTAAGTTAAATACATTAATGTTAAAAGATTTCACGCAAAAACCTATTACAGATAACTATTTTTTAAACTGTAAATCATTTTCAAAAAATATAAATACTCCTTTAAGTCTTCCTTGATGAAGGGGTTAATTATAAAAGCCACAAGCTTTTGTAAAAAATCAAGGAGGTCACATTCATTATCACTTTTTAAATATTTTTAATTAAAACCACTGTTGATGTTATAATTCATTTGAGATTTGTTCTACTAGTCAAGTGATATACAACTTTGTACTTGTTCGTCAGTAAATAACTTAAAGTACTTTAGTGAAGACAACTGCAAGGTAAGGACGTCGATAGTAAAGCTGACCCAGAGTAAGATCTTGTTTAATCCTATTTTATAATACCATTTCAACCGATTATTTAAAGGAATTTATTGTCGATTATTCAAAAAAAATAGTTTGTTGAAATTAATCTAAGATAGGAATTCGTTGAATAAATGAATGAGTGAATATTTTAGTGTCTAAAATTGTTATATGTTTTTGTGTATCAATTTACTGAACCAATCTATCTTTAGTTTTTTTGGTAACGCTAAGTTTTATTAATAATATAAATATTTAGTTGGTTCTATAAAAAGGTAAATTAGCTATAGAATCGGCATCTAAAGTAATACCAACCTATAGGTTTTTTTTTTAATTATTAGTCTAAATAAATAAAGATAATTAAATTGGCCCTTGGGAATTAGAAAATAGATTATACACAATTTGTTTTCGCTCTTTTATGCCCTAACGTCCCACAATTATCAATTTAATCTTACTAATGTGAGTGAAAAATAAATAAGCCTGCACAACAAAGATGTGGTTTTGAAGAACAAAACTTTCTTAAAATTATAACAGCACAGTTATAAACGACGACACACAAATCATTTGTGTGCTGTCAAACTTATCTGATTTTTGACAGTTTTTGGAAGGGTTTGTTAAAATTCCTCTGATCTGATATGTTTATAAAATTAACCTAATTTTGTGTGGTGAGGTCGAAACGTTTTTTGATGATATTTTTACCAAACTCGGCATTCATATGTTCTAAGTTGTAAGCAACTTAGAGCTAATATATGATTTGGAAACAATTGTTTCCCACAGGGAGTTTAAAAATATTCCCTTCGTATCCACCCAATAAAAACGTACATATATAAGGTATACCAACACAACTGCGATGAAAATATGTTCTTATGTCGCTACTAATTCAACATAATTACAACAAAAATAAAAGCATCGGTTTAAAAATAACCGAAAGATTGGCTTATGCCTCTTTTAAGAGAAACAATCTGTATATATGCTTATATAGAAAAAATCTTATATGAGACTAAATTCAAAGAAACCAGCTTAATTATATCTTGGGACGTCAAGTGAGCTTGGTTTTAACGTTAATGTTAAAATGGGTGACTGGTTATTCCATGTTTATGACAGTACCTAAAGAAATGAGGATTAACTGAAAAAATTAACCAAAAATAAAAGGGCATAGGTTGACCGTATTGCTGAAAAATAATAGTGACCAGAGACGTTCCGAGTAAAGGTAAATTTATCGATTTTACTGTGTTTTTTTTATTCTTTAAGATATGTCAACTTTTTTTACCGTAGGCACCTCAAAGACCTACAAACTGGACTGGTATAAAAGATACCACAAAGGATAGTAACATTTGCTTTTCAATTAAAAATGACAGTGACGATGAAAATGAAGATTGTTTGTACATCAACGTCTTTACACCTGTCTTAAATACCGTAAGTAATTTCATTATCAAGAAAATACTTAAATGAGAACTGTTTCTATATTTTGTGACTACTACTTAAAGCAATAAAGAGAAAACATTATTATTTTTAGTTCCTGTTGTTTTAACATTATCCTAAATAAAGACCGAAATAAAACACGTTTATTTTTTAGTCTGATGCAACTAAACTTCCCGTAATGCTGTGGATATACGGTGGGGCATTTAGGACTGGTTCCTCAAAATACAATAATTTTGGTCCAGATTTCTTGATAGAAAAAGATGTCGTTGTAGCTACTTTTAACTATAGGTTAGGTAGGTATTCTACTCATGTTCTGTAGTTTCTTTTCTGATTTTACTGTTTAATCCTTCCCCTTTAACTTAAAGGTATGATGCGGAAGTTCATAACAAATAAACAAGAGACTCTGCCAATTTAAAGAAATTAATTTAAAAAAATAAAGCAAGTTTGGAAAAACTTTTATTTTTTAAAATGCGAGCGCACCTAAACATAAATTTTTGAGTTTCATTTGTTATGAGCATTGTTAAAATATTTTTTTCCAGGGCCTTTTGGATTTCTTGCTACAGAGGATGGGGTCATACCAGGTAATGCAGGATTGAAAGATCAAGCAGCCGCAATACACTGGGTTCATGACTATATTACCCTATTTGGAGGGGATCCTGATAAAGTCACTATTTTCGGCCAAAGCGCTGGGGGTGCATCGGTCGCTTACCAGCTTCTCTACAAAAAAAATGAAGGTACAGATATTTAAAATACGCCATTTTTAAAATAATCACCTTGTGACAAAAAATTGGGCAAATTAAAAATTTAAAACAAAATATAGAAAACGTCTTTAATAGAAGACAGAAAATACGTTCAATGTCATTTCTACTCCTTTTTTACTTAAATCGAATTACATAGCCTAATTCACAAACTCGAAATGATGTTATTTCCGGCTACTGCTAGTAAAATATGAGTGGGGCTCAGTGGATTAGCAATGACCTTTAGAAAAATATGGAAAAGTTTTAAATACGTACATAAACAAATTCAAAGTTAATTAAAATTAAAATAAAAAATTCGTTTTATGGTATTAAATATTAATTTAAAAAAATTTGGTATTACCTAGATACTTAGGATTAATATCACGCTGAAAAATGATTTTTTTTCACTGATTTTCATGAAATGAGCATATTGTAAATTAACATTTTTTTTAGAATTATCTTTTATATTTGAAATCGTATATTTATTAAACAAAAACCACTAAAATTATTTCGCTTCGTGGAGACTTTTTTACAACCATAATCTATGAGATTATGACATTGCGCTGTTTTTAGTTATTAATTCTTAAAGCTAACGAAAACTTAAAAAATTTAGTATTTTGTTAGATTCAATAACTAAAAACTTACTATATACCATATAGAACATTTATGATAAAGTCTCCACGAATCGACTTGAAATATTGTACGTTTAAGTGTCTAGATAATACCATATTTTTTAAAATGTTTAAATTAATATTTATTGGTATAAAAATTGTTTCTTTGCGACCAGTTTTGGGGCATCGTAACGGTTTAACTCTGGCCGTGCCAACTTTAGATTCAAATTATTAATAATAGAGATAGAGTTTCGGGAGTACATACTTTTTGTTGGACAATTCTTCCTCTTTCAAAATCTTTGAATCTTGAATTAGTTTATGTACGTGCACATTTTTCTAAACGTCATTTCGAATCCAGTGAGCCCTCACATATTTTTACTAGCAGTAGCAAGAATTAACACCATTTCGAGATTGTGAACTAGACTATAGATACATAGTTTTTATTTGTAGTATTTACACCTTAAGCTTAACCCTTGGAACTGAACGATCAAAACGCAGCTTTTTAGAAATTACCCTTTAAACTCTTTAACGCCCACCTTATGCAAAATAAACGATTTGATTTATAGTTTATATTTACCAAGGGAAACTCGACGTTGTTGTTAAGGACATTTCTCTCATTATTTTTGAGGACAGGAAATAATTGCCTTTGCCAAAATATGTGCATAACTTCTTCCACTTTTCATTGTCTTCAAGCTCTTATAGTTAACAATTAATTGTTTTTCAACGTGTGGTATACGTTCTGGTTTATGCAACCTGTTTGGTTATATATATATATATATATATATATATTATATATATATATATATATATATATATATATATATATATATATATATATATATATATATATATATATATATATATATATATATATATATATATATATATATATATATATATATATATATATATATATATATATATATATATATATATATATATATATATATATATATATATATATATATATATATATATATATATATATATATATATATATATATATATATATATATATATATATATATATATATATATATATATATATATATATATATATATATATATATATATATATATATATATATATATATATATATATATATCTATATATCTATATATATATCTATATATCTATATATATATATATATATATATATATATATATATATATATATATATATATATATATATATATATATATATATATATATATATATATATATATATATATATATATATATATATATATATATATATATATATATATATATATATATATATATATATATATATATATATATATATATATATATATATATATATATATATATATATATATATATATATATATATATATATATATATATATATATATATATATATATATATATATATATATATATATATATATATATATATATATATATAGTGTGTTACACGTTGGAAAACAATTAATCTTATCAATAAAGGCAGTTGTCACCGATAGTGAATCAATAGTAGAGTGTTCTGGACCCTATAGTTTGAAACAATACAAGCTAATCAATAAATATTTATTTAAATTCAATTATTTTCAAAAGAAAAATCGAAATGAAACATTTATTTATTATTTTAAAATATTCAACTTATTTCCTATTCTTAAATAAACATCTTCATGTATTTATATTACGTTTATAAGCTTTAATTCGGGTTTGTTAAACCTAAAATAACTGTTTTGTTTTCCATGAATAATATTAATTTCGCTACCACTGGTTAAGAAACAACATATTCTACAATTAAAAATTATGTTGGAATGAATAACATTCTGAAACACTATTTAAAAATGGAATTTTACGGGGTGTCTGGTTATTGTACAAAATGCTATCACAAATTCCTCAAGCTAAAATATGACGATCTAGCTCCATTTACTTTAGTATTAAAGTTGATATTAAGAGATATACAGGAAGTCAAAATAAATTTTAATTATCTCGCATAAGTTTGCTAGTTTTTATGGTATCGTTACGAAAGTTGGGATTTGGAGGTTTTTTGGAACGAGAAATTCAAATATGCTCCCAACTTTAACTCGCTACGTGCAGTAACTTTTGTAATTTCAATATACCACCATTTTGTTCCATCATGTTGAATTCATAGTAAAAAGTGTATCCTTATATCAAATCTAATTTTTGTGCAGAATTTAAAGGGAGCTTAACTTAATTCTGTCACAAAATTTGAAATCAATCTAATAAGTAATTTTTCCAGGCTGTTTTTTTTTAATATTTTATTAATTTGCCGTCTCGGATTGTACCAAATGTTGCCAGTTCATTCCTATCGTAGATTTTTGTGCAACATTTGAGGTAAAATTTAAAAATGTATGACAATTTTGTCTCTGTTCTTACCAACAAGCATCTTTATCTCTTAACTTAGAAAAAAAATGGTCATATCTGGAACCATTTTTAAATAAATATTCAAATTATCAGAGGCAAGTAGATTTTGTTATGTGATAAAAGATACATTCCGTAAAAGGGAGAAGTAGCGTTAATATTAACTTACTGTTGACTAAAAGTAATCATAACATAACTCCTTACCTTTATTTCTTTATCATATTTGGTTATTTCTCTTTTGCGGTTACAACGAGCCAGAATTGGTTTATAATAAGCTCTGATTGATATGTGGTCTCATCAAATTACTAATATTCCAAGGGGTAAGTAGTTTTAAATGGAAAAAATTAAACAGTATATTTTTTGTTTAATATTTACATTTGGGGGTCACGTGAAATATGTTAAAAATTCTAGCAACTCCAGTGAAAGCGCGACTCTCTAAATATGCAAATTATGTACAAGAAGTTGGTTTTTGTTCAAAACCGTGTGTCTTTTTCATACGGTAAATAGGGTTGTATCTATCCAAAATATAAACCTATAAAATTTTCTATACCACTTCACTTTTTACGTAACATCGGGACTATTTCCTTAGGTGACTGATGCAGTACAGAATACAGTTTTTCTTCACTAGCATATTGCCAAGTGTGCTATGCATGGGTTAATTCGCTCAATGCGCATCAGTCAGCTTGAAGAGAATTTTTTATTTAATAAACTACCATATATATGGTAGGACAAAGTGAAAACGAATTATTGCACAAAACAATGTCTGTACAGGACTGTCACTGTTCTCATTTGTTTAAAGTCTCTGTTGAGAAGCTCAATTACGTATAGTGGTAAAAAATGTTAAATATCCTGCACTTCAATTTAGTCAAGAGTAATCACAAATTTAGAAACGAGATCAAAATGCTTCTGGTTGACAAAGCCTTTTATATACTTAAAACAATAGTTTTAACATGAATATCCGTTTTGTTATGATTGTGTTCATATTTTTTTTTTTCGAAATGAAACGAAATTCTTTTTAGTTGTTATATTCTATGTTTTATTCGTTTGCTTCCAGCTTATTTGTTATAATTTTAGGTGTATTATTTTTATCATTATTTTGCTTTCCTTTTAAACTAAAATGTACTACGTAATCCTAATGTTTTTTTAACAGCTTTGTAAATACAGTTTAATTCTCAGACAATAATGTTATTTTAAGATTTACATAACAATATCTTAACTAAAAATAAAACCATAATACCCGAAATAATGGTATGTTATCATCAAAATAATTTTAACTATTTTTACATTAATATACGAAAATATACATTTTTACCAACGGGAATTTTTGCTTTAAACTTAAAAACACTTTTTACAAATAAATAATTAATCTAGACCACTGAACATAAATAAGACAAGAAGGGTCACTTGACGTCGGTACTTTGAAGCCGAGCCGCCACATTCCACACGACAAGCAGTCGACCGCCGTCTTCTAATATATACAGAGGAATTTTTACACGTACACGTTACTTCCTGAACGACTGATACGGGGGCTAATACAAATCTACTAGAGATCAGATAAGATTTAAATATTTATTAAACTGTTCAACTGGATTTTTTTTTGTTGAAATAAGACAATATAACAAGATATGTTATCAGATCTATAAAATATAAATATTATAATAAAAATAAAAATATTTTAGAAAACAAAATTGTGTATTTAATCATGTTTCAAAATATAAAATGAGGAAACCATTTCTGGTTAAAAAATTGTTTACCCTTTTTATAAAATAACAATAACATAATGTACTTTCTCAATATTATATATTACTAGGAAAATTTTGGATATTTTCACAGTGTTTAAAATATTTTAATAAATATTTTAGATTTATTGATATATTACCAATATACAGCACACATTTTAAAAGTATATGTAAACTATTATTGCTCCATCAATATTTTTCCTATATAGTCCGGATAAATGCTTCAGAAATATGTTCCAAACGCTTTTTCAATATAATACTTTTAACTAATTATTAAATATATATACAAAACATCTAAAAAAATAATTTTAGTAAACATCTTAATAAAATGAAACTAATTATGTAGAAACAATTTTTAACAGAGCACTTTTAGTTAATAAAATTTTATTGATATATTATTTTTAACATTATACGAAATACATACAAAATATGTAAAACGATAATTTTGAAAAACATTTTAAACCTAATTATTCAGAACAATCTGTAACAGCATTTGAAAGGCTAAAATAAAATAACTGTTTTAGAAGATATTTTTCTAAAATATTTCTTTTACCTAAATTATAAAACATGTATAAAATGTTTTAAAAACAATCTTTAAAAAATGCCACCTTTTAGCAAATAAAGTGTACTCACGCATAGTAATAGTATAATACATAACAAGTGTTGGAAACGAGAGTTTTCAAACGAGAAGGTATAAATCCTTCGAAATACAACCACTTAAAATTTTTAGTAGAACTACTATTTTTTATATTTTTTAACAATGATGTTGAGAAAATTGTTTCAACCCTCGTTTTAAAAAACTCTACCTGTTACGTCAAAAGTATGACTTTGATACAAGATTGTCATGCTTTTCAACAAACGTGTTGAAAAATTATTTTTCGGCACCCGTGTGATATATAGCACATTCTAGCCCAGTTAACAGTGTGATATGTGTCACTTTTATAAGTGATCGTAGGAAAATATATGTATATCTAATCGTATTCGCCAAAGTATAAAAGTTAAGAGAGTATGTTCTAATAAAATACATTGTACATAATACTTTAATATTATTTTTATAGTGCCTTGTTTATAATAAAACAACATTAAAATGACCACACTGTAAAGCTGTGTGGAGATTGCATATTCTCGGTTGCGGTAATAAATTTTAAAAAAATAATAAAAATAAATAATAAAATTAATAAACATTCCGTAGGCAGACTAGTCTACAGGTTGAGGTATTTAATTTTATTAAACTAAATATTTGCTTTAATCAATTTAACGTTAGATATTTTCTATATAGTTGCGAAAAAGCAAAAAAAAAAGTTTCTTTATAAATCTAAACGCAACAGATAATCGAAACACACTTAAAAACAGTTGTATAATTACAATTTTACTAAAAAAACACTTTGATTAAGAGTTTGAGCTTTGAAGGGTCAAAAATGCAACTGTTTATGTGTCATTTTTTGCTTTTGGGTAATTACTATTTTGTCCAAAATTAAAGAGAATTATTGAAAAGTAATGTTACAAATTAAACTTTCATAATGAGTAACTTAAAGGTGAAACTCCGCCCAAATAAATTGAATTAGGATTCTTAGTCAGGGCCTTAGAAACCATTATTGTACTAAAAATAAAACAATCAATCAAATTGATTACAATACAATTTTTAAATTGTATAGAAACCAAATTTTCCAGTATAATATAAGTTTCTAAACAAGGTAGATGTAAACTATCTAGAAAACAATTAAAAATATTTTATTTTTATTAGAATTATTGGAATTTATTACAATTCAGCTTTTGAAGCAAGGGTATGGATAAACTAAAATGATGCCTTAAGCGGCTTTCCACTTTAATATGCCTGCATTTTATATTGCTAACAATATCATTATTTATATTAGTTTAAAACCAACTAATAAAATCAAAACAAGAACCAACCAATATTTCGTCTAAAGTAGTAAAAAGAACATCTTTCAATTTGCTTTTATTGAATATCTTTGATTATATAAAAGTAGCAAGGAAAGCACGCTAGGAAAAGTATAACCAATCCGAGTCGAACGCTAGGTGAATGGCCAGCGCGACTCTTACTGGATATGCTACCCGTCACCGATCGGTTACTATCAAAACACCCCGGTATATCAGACTCTTAATGCTCTCGGGCCATACATATTACAGCCTGTATATGTGTTTCGCAGAACAAGAACTGAGATTCAGTAAATTCTGCTGTGAAATAGTAGCATGGATGAGCGAGCGAGAAAGGCAACATTTGGGGCGGTGCTTAGAGTGATCTTTCTTGTCGTTGTTTATGTTCGGTGTCTAGACCTACAATGTTGTCTATTGAAATCATAATAAAATCCAATTTGTTTCTATGATCTTGAACAACTTCTAAAATAAAGAACTCGACCTGCTTGGAAGGGAACTTCTTAACAAAAGATGCGTATGTAAAAGTCGCTAAAGTTAACCGTTTTCGAGATATTTGCTATCTAACTTTTTGTTTCTTATTAAAATTATTTTATTGCATAATTTCCAAAGTATTATTTCAGAATGTGTAGTCTTTACAACAGGTTTAAAATGACCTACATCCCACCCTCTGAAACTTTTCACTTCTGTGGAATATGGATTGTTTCATAACCAGGTATACTTCAGAAAATCTAGACCAATACTAGAAAAGTCTTAGTGTTAAAGCACCGAGACCATTAAAATATTTTGATGCCGAGACTACCATCAGGTTTAGCTCTTGTTCTGGGTATCAAGTTTGAACAGAGATAGCATATATATATATATATATATATATATATATATATATATATATATATATATATATATATATATATATATATATTATATATTATATATATATATATATATATATATATATATATATATATATATTTATATATATATATTTATATTTAGATATATATATATATATATATATATATATATATATATATATATATATATATATATATATATATATATATATATATATGTGTTTTCATTCCGGGTGTGCATCCGTTCACTACTGTCGTTCTGAAAGAACAGAGACTTCAGTCTCTATTCGGACGCGAGAAAGAAAGCTATCGAAAATGCCAAATGTGATTTTGGCGATAACGTCAGCAAAATGTTCTCAGACAGAGATTATATATATATATATATATATATATATATATATATATATATATATATATATATATATATATATATATATATATATATATATATATATATATATATATATATATATATATATATATATATATATATATATATATATATATATATATATATATATATATATATATATATATATATATATATATATATATATATATATATATATATATATATATATATATATATATATATATATATATATATATATATATATATATATATATATATATATATATATATATATATATATATATATATATATATATATATATATATATTTATATATATATATATATATATATATATATATATATATATATATATATATATGTATATAATGTATTTTCATTCCGGGTGTGCATCCGTTCACTACTGTCGTTCTGAAAAGAACAGAGACTTCAGTCTCTATTCGGACGCGAGAAAGAAAGCTTCGAAAATGCCAAATGTGATTTTGGCGAAACGTCAGCAAAATTGTTCTTTTCAGAACGACAGTAGTGAACGGATGTACACCCGGAATGAAAACACACTGTATTTTTCCATCCGTGAAGGAGTAAAAATCAACAATATATATATATATATATATATATATATATATATATATATATATATATATATATATATATATATATCCGCATATCAAAAACGTAACGTAAAAACCTTCGGTCAGACCTGCATTATCTTAATTACTTTATTATTACATTTCGAATAATAATTACCTCCTATGGTTATGTAAATTGCGCTGAATATCATTAGATATAGTTACCAGTTGGTAGATAAAGAAAAGACAATTTTTAATTTTATTATGTAGTTTGGTTTTGATTTTTTAATTCTGTTAAAATATATAAAGATATTCACAAGGGAGAAACACGTGTTTCCTTATTTTTTAAAGATTTATCTATATACCATTATTTTGAGATTTATTTAATAAATCTATAAACAGGTCTAATTGAGAAATATGGAGGACTTCATTATATGTTTACGTAAGCAAAAATATAATTCGATTTGATCTCTATAGCTATATATTTATGGCGTAAAAATGTTGTCAAAATATATATATATTCCCGGAAATTAATTATATTATATGGTGTATAAATTTAAAATTAATATTATAATTTTCATCATCTAAGTTTGACTTTGAGTTAAAAGTTTATAAAGTAATTTTATTTTAGGTTATTATCATAGCAATTCTTAAAGTGGAAGCACACTAAGTTCGTTTAGTTTTATGGGAGATATAATAGAGCTTATGCTTTTGACTTAGCTTCACAAATCGACAATACTGTAGACTTTCAAAATGACACGAGTTTGTTAGTTAACTTTTTATTAAATGCCATAAGAGAAATCGACAATAGCATCGACTTTATATATGTTACGGTAAATACCACAAAAATATATTCAACTTAAGCTGCTTATCACATGTCTAAAAATTAGTATTAGTAGTTGTTTTTCTATTTAAAATGGATAGCAAATATTGGAAGAAGCGAGAGTATTATCTTTTAATACGGATTATATTTCTATAATATATTATTATTTTTACAATTTTCATTTTAGGCAAGACCTTTACCCGTTATTGAGGAAGATGTTGAAGGGGCCTTCTTTACACGAGAATCTTATGAGTCACTGTTAACTGGAGATTTTGTTAAAATCCCTATTATGATAGGGACAACCTCAGAGGAGGACATATATGCAGCAGACGGTAAAATAAAAATAAAAAGTTGACGACTTAAATAGGCTGTTAAATATTTATTGTAAACCTCCACTTAATAATCATTCCTTTGCTACATTGCCCGCCCCCCCCATTGGCAAGAGCGAGCTGAAAAGAGAGAAAAAATAGAGAGTGTGTATGGGTAGACGTGTGTTTAATTTCTCCCCATTTTTCAGCGTTTTCCCAAAGCAAACAAAAGTTGTGTATATTCAAAACATGGTCCTTCGACTAGGATGTGTATTCCAGTAAAATTGTGTTGTGTAGTGCCCAAAAAAGATTGAACACTTGTAAAATCAAAGTAACACCCGTTAACTTAACCTATTCATTTTGCCGGCGATTGCGTCATTCGATGTAGGACCGGTCGGTCATAGCGACAGCGAGGCGTCTCAAGCCGTGACGTTGGAAATCCATCGAAGCAAGATTAAGTGGGTATTCCTTCTTGTATCCTTTTTTCCTAATTTTATTCTATTGGATTCTGGTAAGTTTGTTCCTTATATATTAGTAACTGTTGCATCTTCTACCTTTTTCTTGATTTGGGGTTTCTCTAAACTAGTGAGGATGAGTGAAGAAGAGACTCTAAAGAAGTTGTATAAACAAAGGGGTGGTTATAAGGGGCGACAAACTCTATTTAAAAAGTATGTTGAGGATCTTAAAAAATCCATATCAGGAAAAGAAATTTGTAGTTTAGAGCGTGAAATTATCATAGAATTAGAAAGCCGCTTAGATGAATTTTCAACTCTTTTTTCGAAGTATGAAGAAACACAGACCGAAATAGAAACATTAACAGATAATATAGATCAAGAAATTAAAGAAAGATCAGACTTTGAAAATAGTTATTTTAAAATGAGTTCGCAAGTAAAAACTATAATTAAAGAATTTTATGACAGTAAAAAAGAACGTGAGCTTGGTTCCATTTCTAGTGTCTCAATTCATAATCAGAATTTTAATAGCGTACAGGGAATTAAGCTCCCCCAATTAATTTACAGAAGTTTTCTGGGGAATATAAAAATTGGCTTGAGTTTCGAGATTTGTTTATTTCTCTAGTACATTCCAATATGTCAATCCCTAATATACAAAAATTCCATTATCTGAAGACATCGTTGGAAGGTGGTGCTGCTCAAGTCATTCGGAGTATCGAACTGTCTAGTGACAATTATGTAATAGCTTGGAATACCTTGCTCAGTAGGTACAACAATCCTCATATTCTAATACAGAATCATGTAAAGGCCCTTTTTTCAATACCAGTGGTATCTGAAGAGTCGGCTGGGAGTTTGAGAACTATGGTAGATACCATTTCTAAGCATATTCAATCACTAAATTCATTAAATGAGCCAACTGACTCTTGGGATACTCTGTTGATATATCTTTTCTCCACTAAATTAGACAAAAAAAACTGCTCGAGATTGGGAAGAAAAGCGAGTGAGTAATTCTGTCTCAGTAAATAGTAACAAAATCCTTACTTTAGAGGACTTTAAAAACTTTTTGAAGCAAAAGGCAGATTTGTTAGAAACTTTAGAGTGTTCAAAGGCCTCACCTAGGTATCATAAACAAGGTTATTCAAGTAGGTCTTTTTCTGTCTTTGACAAATCAACAGAAAATAAAGACTTAACTACAGTGTGTAGCAATTGCAAGAGTAACCATTTTATTTTAAACTGTGAACATTTTATAAAACTTTCAGTCAGTGATAGGGTAGAAAAAGTAAAAAGGTTAAGATTATGTTTTAATTGTTTAAGACAAGGTCATGCTTTAAAGGACTGTCGAGGTCAAGTGTGTAGGAAATGTGGTCTTAAACATAATACACTTTTACATTATAATAAACGTTTCAATAAATCAAGTGAGAGCCATCCTCATGATTCAGAGTGGGAAAATACTAATAACAATTCTAAGTCTAATAATGCAGAGAATGTTGAGAGTGTAATGTCCTTGCAAGCAATCAATAGTCAGGTGTTGTTACAAACAGCTTTAGTGTTAGTGTCTGACTCTGAGGGAGCCCCAAGAGTCTGCAGAGCAGTGTTAGACTCAGGGAGTCAAATTGACCTTTTAAGCGAAGCTTGTGCTACGAGGTTAAATTTGAAAAAATCTGAATGGCCTACCTTAGTTACAGGGGTTGGTGAGAAAATGACTAATTTAAATTACCGGTGTCAGATAAAATTGCAATCCTTGCTGAATCAATTTGAGAGTGAGATTTCTTGTGTTGTAATACCAAAAATAAGTGGAAACTATCCTGCAGTCAATATAAATATTTCAAATATAAAAATTCCTAGGCATATTCGTCTAGCTGATCCCAGTTATTATAAGCCAAGTGACATAGACCTTTTATTAGGAGCTGGTGTCTATTTAAATCTATTGTGTATAGGTCAGGTGTGTTTAGGAGATGGTTTACCCACTCTACAAAAAACTAAATTTGGATGGGTTATAGGTGGTGAGATAGGAGTGAATGACAAAGAGTGTTTATCTTATCAGTGTAATCTTATTTCTAACCTTGAATTACATAACCAGCTTACCGATTTTTGGAAAATTGAGGAAAAGGGCAATGAAGATAAATTGCTCTCAATAGAAGAAAAGACTTGTGAGAAAATGTTTTGTGATACAACAAAGAGGGATAGTGATGGACGGTTTGTGGTGCAGATCCCTTTCAAGGAGTCTGTGTCATTACTAGGTGATTCTAAGCAACAAGCTATGAATAGATTTAAATCTTTGGAGAGAAAACTACAGGGTAATTTAAAATTGCGTCAAGGGTATTTTCAGTTTATGCGAGAATACTTATCCTTATCCCATATGAGAAAGGTGAGTGAGAGAGATGATATGAATGTGCAAGAGTCTTCTCGTCAAACATTTTATTTCCCACACCATGGTGTGATAAATGAAAAAAGTCCTACCACAAAATTAAGAGTGGTGTTTGATGGATCAGCTCAGTCTGATTCTGGAGTGTCCTTAAATGATCTTCAGTTTGTGGGACCGACCTTGCAGGATGACTTGTTTTCTGTTGTACTGAGATTTAGGCAACACAATATTGTGGTGTGTGCAGACATTGTTAAAATGTTTAGACAGATACAGGTGGATCCAGCCCAGTGGAGCCTTCAAAGGATTTTGTGGAGAGAAGATCCTACACAAAAATTAGAAACATATGAGTTGACTACTGTGACATATGGGACTGCATCAGCACCCTATCTTGCTGTGAAATGTCTTCAGCAATTGGCTCACGAGTTTAAAAATAGTCAGCCAGAAATATCCAGAGTTATCAGTAGAGATTTTTACATGGACGATCTCATAACAGGGTCGGACTCGGTGGAGGCTACAAAAAAAATGTGTGACAGCATTATTGATATTTTAAGGACTGCATGCTTTGAGCTTCAAAAGTGGACTTCGAACAATTCTAAGGTTTTAAATCATTTGAGGTCAACATATTCCAAGTCTGTGTTGGTTTTCAATGAAAAGGATAAAACAAAAACTTTAGGACTGTATTGGTCAGGAGAAAAAGATGTATTGATGTATAGCATTGCCGAAATTGATGATGAGGGTCCAGTAACAAAAGAACTGTTTTATCTGGGATATCAAGGATATTTGATCCTTTAGGTTTATTGGGTGCTTCTGTAATACTATCAAAAATTATCATGCAGCGGATATGGTTGTGTAAGTTGTCATGGGATGAAAGTCTTCCAAGTGATTTGGACAGCAAATGGAGAACTTTTAGAGCCGATCTTGGGATGTTAAATAAATTAGAAATTCCCAGACATGTATTAGTGTGCAAGCCAGTTAAGGTGTCACTTCGTGGATTTGCTGATGCATCTGTAGTAGCCTATGGTGCATGTGTGTATCTTCGATCAGTGAGTGAATCTGGGGAAGTATGTGTGAGGTTACTGTGTTCAAAAACAAAGGTAGCACCTTTAAAGACAATTACTGTACCAAGGTTAGAACTTTGTGCTGCATTAGTGTTGGCTAACCTGGTTGATAAGGTGAAAACCTCATTGTCTCTAAAAATTGACTCTTTTGTGTATTGGAGTGACTCGACTGTGTGTCTGAATTGGATTCAAACTCAACCTAATATTTTGCACACCTTTGTAGGAAATCGTGTTGCGCAAATACAATCTTTGTCTCATCCTGGGGATTGGAACCATATCAGCACTAAAGACAATCCCGCAGACTTCCTGTCAAGAGGTGTGAACCCAGGCAAGTTGGTGGATTGCAAGGTTTGGTGGTCGGGACCTCCTTGGCTTTCTAAACCCAAAGAAGAGTGGCCTGATTCTACATTTAATCGTGAAACATGTATTCCTGAGGTCAAGAAATACCAGAACGTGCTTAAAGTCGAAAGGGAGGAGTTTTTGTCGTTTGCAAAATTTTCCTCATTTCAAAAAATGATTCGTGTTTGTGCATATTGTATTCGGTTTATAAATTCATGTCGTACAAGGGTGAGAGCTACTGATGAGTTCCTGTCAGCTTTAGAACTACAACATACGGAAGAAATTTTAATTAAGTTAGTGCAGAAGGAGATGTTCCCAGAAGAAATACAAATTCTGTCGAAACAGAAATCTTTAAATAGGGGTCCTTTGATAAGATTAAATCCTTTTCTAGACAAGGAAGGGGTTCTTAGAGTTGGGGGAAGATTGTCTCTCTCAGAGTATGGATATGATAAAAAACATCCTGTTGTTCTTTTAAGCAAACATTATTATACAAACCTATTATTTCATTATGAGCATAAGCGTCTTCTACATGCGGGACCTCAACTTCTACTTGCATCAATTAGAGAAAGGTACTGGCCTATTGGGGGCAGAAATTTATCAAGAAAGGTTGTGCATGACTGTGTAAGGTGTTTTAAGGTGAAACCCGTGATAAAAAATCCAATAATGGGATTACTTCCCAGCGACAGAGTTAAACCAGCACCTCCCTTCTCAACAACTGGGGTTGACTATGCCGGTCCTTTGTTGGTCAGAAACAAAAAGGGTCGAGGTAGTACTAAGGTAAAGTGCTATGTAGCTCTGTTTATTTGCTTTATTACTAGGGCGATCCATTTAGAACTTGTGAGCGAACTAACAAAGGAAGCATTTATTGCAACTTTCAATAGGTTTATCAATCGTAGAGGCAAACCAGTAAATGTGTTCTCAGATAATGGAACTAACTTTGTAGGAGCGAAAAATGAATTAGAAGCTATCGGTCTTTTTCTCAAACAAAATTATAATAAATTAAGTCAATCCATTAGCAATCAAGGTATCAACTGGAAGTTTATTCCAGCCTTTTCTCCTCATTTTGGGGGGCTTTGGGAGGCAGGCGTAAAATGTTGTAAAGCCCATTTAAAGAGAGTGTTAGCCAATGCTTGTTTAACTTTTGAAGAGTTATACACCGTCCTTACTGGGATAGAGGCAGCCTTAAACTCGAGGCCAATTACTCCTTTATCCTCCGATCCTGAGTGACCTCTCCCCCCTTACCCCAGCCCACTTTTTGATTGGGAGACCTTTAACGTCACTTCCGGAGAAGGATTTGCGAGAAGAGAGGGAACCGGGTTTGTCATATTTCAAGAAAATACAAAAGTTGAAGCAACACTTTTGGACTAGATGGTCCATGGAATATATATCAGAACTACAAGTACGTCAAAAATGGAACAGTTCCTCGAATCGTCAAGTGTTAAATCCAGGAGCTATGGTCCTTATTAAGGATGACAATTCCATGCCATTGCAATGGCCTCTGGGAAGAATTGAAGCAGTGCACAAGGGTCCAGATGGTATTGCTCGAGTTGCCAGTGTCAAAACCATGCGTGGGACTGTCAAGCGCTCCTTTGCCAAACTGTGTCCTCTCCCCTGGGAACAGAGTAGCAAGAACACCACTAAGATTGTGTAAAACATTAATTGTGTACATGTTTAAGTTTTTAAATGTATTTGTTTCAATATTTTATGAATTTGTTGAAAGGTTAACCTTGTCAAGGTGGGGGGCATGTTAAATATTTATTGTAAACCTCCACTTAATAATCATTCCTTTGCTACATTGCCCGCCCCCCCCATTGGCAAGAGCGAGCTGAAAAGAGAGAAAAATAGAGAGTGTGTATGGGTAGACGTGTGTTTAATTTCTCCCCATTTTTCAGCGTTTTCCCAAAGCAAACAAAAGTTGTGTATATTCAAAACATAGGCTATTGGCAACAAATTTACCGACAGCGAAATTTTGGATCTTTTTGAACTGATTTTTAAACCGAAATTATTTATTGCTTGTTTTTTTATTTCTAGCAGCATATCCAAGTCTATTGGATAATAAATATACCAGGAAAAAACAACTACTTATAAAATTGATTCAATGAAATCGTATTTATAAGTCTGTTTAAAGAGACCCATAGACATACCTAGATGGAAAAACA